>JAVJIF010003848.1:0-300625 GCA_038442645.1 Agave tequilana
GGGTGCAACGGCCGAGGTCGGGAAGCCCTCATCCCTAAGTGGCTTATCCTCGGATTTGCCATCTTCAGATTCTCAACCTGGTAAGAGAATACTGACGTGTTGGATACTCTCCTTCTCATCATTAGCACTGACGTTTAATGTTATGGTTTCCAGAGAGCACTGTGGTAGCTCAAGTGGAGGATCCTGCGGCAAGCCTTAGCGCAGAAGATAGCACAGTTCAAGCTTCGGTCGGTGAATTCAGTGTTGTGGAGTTTGTTGTTGCTTCTGTTACAGTGAAAGATGTAACAATAACAACCATCCCGGAGGTATTGGCGACGACCTCAGTGTCTGAGGAGCCTGTTGCCAGCCTCACCCCTGCACAAGTTGAATTGGTTACCATCTCTCGTCTGTCATGGAAGGGGGTCCGGAGTACATCAGCAGGGTTATCTCCAGCTAATGACATTATGGAAGAGCTAGCACGTCAAATGGTGCGACAATTTTTTGCTTCCATGAGATCCTGTATCGACTTGGTCCTTTCCGAGGGTAGTTCCTTTAAGTTTGCCCGGATGCTTCTCGAGAATCATTGAGAACATCAGTCTCACTGGGAGTCCTTCGCAGGCTAGGGCGTACCTGGTGCTGGTCGAACAGCTGGGGATCCACCTGAAGGAGCTAAAGACCCTGGAGAATGTTGGCTCAATGGATGAGGCTCGGTCGATACTGAGTAAGCTTCTTACCGCTCAAGAACATGAGCGAAAAGAGATAGAGGACCAAATGGCTGAAGAAGCCCGCCATCTCCGTGCTTCCAAGCCGATTACCAAAGACTGGTTGGCGATTCTAAGGAATCTGAAGTCGTCATCTAAAGTGCAGAGCAAGTTATCGCCGCTACTCATATTACTATTGCTAAGGCACAAGCCTTGATTGAAGTCAACAAGCAGAAACTTGCTGCTGCCGAAAAAGGCTGGAAAAGTCGGAGGCTGCTAAGAAGCTGGTACAAGAGGATCTTGCTGCTCACTCCTCCAGGTTGGAGTCTCTTCAGGCACAACTGGCTACGAAGAGGTTTTTGTCCGAGGAAACGGGCCCAAGCTTTGGTGAAAGCTGAAAGGGCACGTTAACACGAGATGCATCGCCTCCGGGAACAAATTCATTCTTTAGTGAAGCAGGATTATTAGCCTCCTTCTCCCTTTTGTAACACTCCTTTTGTCAAATAAGGTGTTTGTTTTACTTTTATTATTTTCGAGTAAATAATAAAAATTATTAAATTTTTGTCTCGTCATTATCTTTTCGGACTCTTTGATGCCTGAATAAACTCAGCTTACATAGTCGCCCTCCTTGACTATTTATAGAATGCAGCCTTTAGTCATTTTGATAGGGTATGGCCATGAATAATAACTCAGGTTGTACTGAGTTCATGATTGAGACGCGACTTTCATCTGCAGTGAAGACGCGGTTTTAGGCTTCTCAAGAATGACGCGCGGGTCTCTACTGGTTGGTGGGACGTGAATCTGACTCGATAGAGACGTGACTCTAGTCCTTTGAGAGGGCGGGCCCTTGAAGCGCGAGCCTGCATTCTTGATAAAGGAGACACGACCTTCAGGTTCATGAAAGGACGCGGACTTTAGGACGCAGCCTTCAAGTCTTGTGAATAGGTGTGAACTCAGGACGCAACCCTAAATAGTCGTGGAGGGTGGTCCCAGCTTGCTGAGGAGACGCGGCTCTGAACCACTTCAGGAGACGCGGTTGTGGCCTCTTCAGTAGGAATGAAAGAAACGCTGCCCTTGGGTCTATGAAAGGTCGCGGACTTGTGGACACGACCTTTGAGTCTGCGCCCTACACCTTTCTAAGCGTCGCATGCAGCCCGTCTTAAAAATCTTGTTGGATCTTTTAATGCCAAGTCGGCATTGACGATTGGGAACTTGTGTCCTTCGATGTTTCCCGAGCGGCAATCCACACATTAGCTCCTTATTGGACTTGATGTTCGTGCGGGAATTAAGGCTGATGGCTTTGATTTTTATGCCATTAATTGTAAGCCTTATGACTTGCCTATAAATAGGCCTTACCCCCTTAACAGTCCATTATTTAGACTATTTCCCTTTGAGAGCATGCGCTCTGAGGGTCTTTGTCTTGATTTGTCTATCTTTCCTTCAAGGGGATGTGTTCCAATGAACAGCAAGAACTCAAAGCTTCCACGCTTTCCTTTAATCTTCTCCAAAGATTACCACTGTCAAGTGATTTCAAGATCAAAAGTATTTACTTTAAGTTCTTTCAAGTCGCGCCTTGATGAATAAAGTTCAACTTCTAAAGAATTCTTCCCAGGGTAGAACCATTTGTCACCATGAAACACTCAGTCCCCTGAGTTTCTATTTTCCTGTCCCTTGAAGAAATTCGATCTCTTGATCTTCTCTTGAAATCTGATTGCTGCGCCCGTGTTCGGAAGTCGCGTCTTTTAGACTTCTTGATGAAGCGCGAGTGGACTGACTTTGAACTCTAACTCACAAATCCTTTGAACGCGAGTGTGATAAACTCTGTACTTGGATCTTGAGATGCGAGCTTTGTACATGAAGCTCGCGTTTGAGGTTCTTGACTTAAGAGAATTCTAGCTCTTTGAGAGACCTCTGGACATGGATGTGGCAACCCCTATTTCTCAAACGCGGGTGTGGCGACCTCTACGTCTGGGCTATCTCGCGTCTTATATCTTGAACACAAGTCTAACACCAGATCGTGTTCAGATCTGTACTGGTCAACTCCGCGTCTGAAGTTCACAATTTCAATCTCGCGTCTGCCCTTCAGCTTTTCTTTTTCTGCCTTAATAGAATTTTAACCTTTTGGTTTTTTGCTTCTTGCGGATTCTGGTAGCCTCAATCAGTCTTCCGCATCTTCGCTGGGCTCATGGGAGAATATTTCAACCATCCAGCTTGTTCAAGCTCTTGAGATATTCGTCAAGGCCTTATTGAACATGACGCATAAGCACTGCCCCGGGTTGATCATGGTCACAGTGGGTATGGTGGTGGGTATGGTGTCCTTGAAGGCCACAGGAAAGAGGATGTCACCTGTAAGGTCTCGGATCTCCCTTCACCAATCTTACCCCCAGAAGTGATATCGATGAAAAACCCATGCTGATTGGATGACTTTCTGGTGGTGGAGATGCTCATTAAGTAAAGGATTACGACCCACACCAGTTGGTCGGGTGGAATCAGAATGTTCCTCTGCATTTCAACCTCAAGAAACACCATTGTTCTTGGTTAGCGATGAGCTTCTTCAATGTTTACATCATGCATCATGATGTAATCAGCACTCGGTCGTCTCAACATTGATTAACTGCGACATGATTCAGTGAAAGAAGAGAGGAACCTTTCTTCAGTGCTCTTCCAACATCTTGTATTTGAGCAGTGTAGATGTCTTGAGGAGTGAGTGTTTAGCTGAGAGAGAGACTTCTTTGTACTCCTTTATTGTAACACTCAATCTTATTATATAAGAGAGCGTCTTGTATCACTTTCATATGTTTGAATATCAATAAAAGTGACACTTTTTCTTGTCTTCTGATATGTCTTGAAGTCCCTTTTTGCATTGAAAATCAGAACACATAGAAGTACAAACTCTTGACTTGCTAGAAATGCGATAATTAACTTAACAAGTCAAAGTTGAAGAAAATTCTGTTTTAGGAATTTAAGATTACTGTCAGAGGTGTAATATTTACTTGGCAGGAATGTAAGCTAGAGGTGTGATATTAACTTGGCTCAACGGGAGTTTCAGCTTCATTTGGGAAGACTGAAAACATCACTGTCATAGGTGTAATATTAAACTTGATAGTGAAGGTAATGCTAGAGGTGTAATTTTGAACTTGACATTGGTCATCTCGACTTCGATAGGAAAGTTCAAGGAAAAGTCATTATCATAGGTGTATTGTTGAACTTAACAATGAACTGGACGCTAGAGGTGTGATGTTATACTTAGCGTCGCTCGTCTCAGCTTCGATATGGAAACCTGAGGAAAAGTGACTGTCAGAGGTTTAATATTAACTTGGCAGCAACTTAATCACTATTAGTGGTATGGTGTTAAACTTAACAGTAATTTGTCAGAGGTATAATTTTAACTTGACAAGAATTGATTTGCGATAAGAGCAATTTTGAGGACTTGTCATTCTATTGATGAGAATTGACGGAATTTGGAATGTCAGAGGTATAATTTTAACTTGACAAAATTAGTTTGCGATAGGAGCAATTTTGAGGACTTGTCATTCTATTGATGAGAATTGACAAGTGAAATTGGAATATCAGAGGTGTAATTTTAACTTGACAAAAATTGGTTTACGATAGAAGCAATTTTAAGGACTTGTCATTCTATTGATGAGAATTGACAAGTGAAATTTAATGTTAGAGGTGTAATTTTAACTTGATAAAAATTGGTTTGCGATAGGAGAAATTTTGAGAACTTGTCATTCTATTGATGAGAATTGACAAGTGAAATTTGGAATGTCAGAGGTGTAATTTTAACTTGATAAAAATTGGTTATTTATGACTCCATGTAGAGGAGAGACAAGTGAAGTTTGTACTCGTTAGGAAGTATTGTATTTTTCATTATCAGAGGTGGTGTTAACATAGCAATGATTGCACTGTGAACCTATCACTCTGTAGAAGAGAACTGGTAAGAGATCTTGGGTGGCAAGTAAAATAAACTGTCAAAGGTTTAATATTAACATGACAATCGTTGATTTCTTGGGACATAGGAGATTCACCGTTAGAGGTGTAGTATTAACCTAACAGCGAAGATTTTTAATGAGTTTTGTTATCAGAGATTTAATATTAACTTGACAGAATCCACTGGGGATCGGGAGTTCGGCTTGTCGGAGGTTTGCTATAACGTGACACGTCCCAGCTCATTTTTTGGAGAAATGAACACAGGTGTTTTTGTGGTCCTACCATTCTGTGGGTGAGAATTGGTAGGGGATTTTGGAGGAGAGGATTGGACCAAGTCCCTTAGGATTTTTAGCAAACCCTTAGCTATCAACAGATTTGGTGTGCCTTTATCAACTATCGTTTGAGTTGGGCTACCCATGCTATTCCCCTTAGTATGATGAGTTGTCGAAAACTTATGTTGGACTTAAAAGCCAACATTTTTCCTTTATCCTTAGCCGTCGGAGGCGTCGGATGTTAATAGAAGAGTAACTAAGCTAAAACTGAAGTTTTGCATTTTGTTTCTTCTTCAAATTTTACATCATGCATCATGATGTAACCAGCGCTTGATCAGCTTGACACTAATCGACCGTGATGTGATTCAATAGAGGAAAGAAGCTTTTCTTGGATCTAGAGTTTCGATCAGAGGTGTAGTATTAACCTGATCAGGAGAAGAATGCTATCAAAGATGGTATTTCTTCAAGAACTTCTCGTTAATTGGCATCATAATCGTATTACCATCTAAGGTTATAAGGCAATATGCTCCATTTGAGTAGACCGACTCTATTACAAATGGTCCTTCCCATTTGGGCTAGAATTTTCCTTTGGTCTTATGCGTCATTACCATAGGTCTTCTGATAGCTAAGACAAGGTCACCTTTCTTGAAAGTCTGCTCCTTGACTTTCTTGTTGAAGGCTCTGATAATTCGAGCTTGATAAAGCTCGATTTACTATTGAGCTTGCAGGCATTTGTCATCCAACCTCCAGCTCTTGGAGTCGTAATCGATACTTTTCCTCATTTGTCATCTCTGCTGTCAAGGCAACGCGTAGAGATGGGATTTGGATTTCTAATGGGAGTACAGCTTCACACCCATGTACCAAAGAGAATGGTGTAGCTTTCGTTAGGGTTCGAACCATCGTGCGATAAGCCCATAACATTCACATAACTTGTCGTCCCAGTCACGTTGGCTTTTCGAGACAAATTCTTGAGAAGTTTCCAATAGTCTTTTTGAAAGCTTCTGCGAGGCCGTTAGCGGCTGGATAATATGCCATTGAAGACACGCTCTGGATCCTGAAATTGTTGCAGAATCTCTGAAAAACCTGGCTAACGAACTGGGCCATTATCATGAACAATCTGTCATGGTACACCAAAGCGGTAAATGACGTAATGTTTAACGAATTTGACCACATCAGATGCTTTTACCTCCCTCAAGGGAATAGCTTCAGCCCATTTAGAGAAATAGTCAATTATAGCTAAGATAAATCGATGTCCTTTGGATGAAGGTGGGCTGATAGGACCAACCACGTCCATCCCCCACATCTCAATGGCCAGATTGAGGTTGTAGAGTGACGATATCCTGGTGCTTGATGGATGAAGTCACCACGGAATTGATAGACGTGACATCGTTTAGCGTAAGTGATTGCGTCTGGGATCATCTTGGGCCAATAATATTGTTGGCCCAAGGTTACAATCACCCATATTTAGTGTGTTTTGATGATTACAAAATATATTAGTTATTTGTACTAATATTATTTATTGGTTAAGTGTGTTTCAGGAATCTAACTCATCTAGAAGGTTTATTCCCTATAAGCAAATATTTTGACTCAAGTCACTCAAATTGGGCTCAAGAATCAAGTGTTGAAGACCTTACGGTGAAAAGCCCTCTTGAAGCACTTGTAGTACTTAGAACCAATGTAAGAATTAGATTGTTAAAGTTTGAGTTTTAGAAATTGGCTCTAGGATACACACACATGTTTTTGTTCAAGTTTTCATGGTCAAAACTTTAGTTTCATGCCTTAGTATATATATACATGACCCTAAGTTTTATAAATATAATATCATGTTTAGATCATGTATGTATACTCTTTCCAGCATATTACTTAGCTTTCCTTACTTCAAAACATTTTTTTTTTACAAATTTTCCAACTTCAAAAATCCTGCTGTTTTTCCTGTTTCAGGCTGACCGGCCGACCGGCACGATCGACCGGTGCCAGTGCCAGGACGTGCACGTTTGTGCATGTCTGTCGGCCGACCGCCCGAGTCAACCGACTGTAAGCAGTTGCTCTCGGGTTTTCTCTCGGTCGACCGGCCCGTCGACCGCCCGAAGAAAACTGTGTTTTCTCTTAGAGGACGGTCGACCGGACCGGTCGACCGAGCCCAACGGCTCTTTGCCAGCAGAGCTGGCGGCCGACCGGCCCGGTCGACCGCCAGCCTGCAAAAGCCAACGGCTCTTTCCTCTTTTGTGCAATTCTGAAATCTGTCTTTTTAATCTGTTTTGGCAGACTTTTTCTGAGGTTTTGGAGATCTTTTTCAGAGCAAATAAGCTTAAAATAAATTATTTTTAACATATTTCTCTCCCTATAAATAGAGGAGAAGAGTCTCTTACAAAATACTAAGAAAAATCCTCAAGTTTTCATAGTTTTCAAAAGAAAAGAAAAGTGTTTAAGCTCTTCATTTCCACTCTTTCTTGAGCTTGTTTTCAGTTGTGTTTCTTTAGCAAAATCATCCTACAACTGAGTGTTTTCTCACTACACTTCTTAGAGCCAAAATCCCTTACTCATTCTATAAGGAAGTTGTAAAAGAGTGAGAAATTGTAAAGAGTTTAGTGATCTTGTTGTGATCACTTTGGTTACTTGTGTTCTTCTTGTTCTTGTGAGACACCTCTTCGGTAGAGGTTATTGTACTTGGTGGAGCTCGGTGCTCGGGTCTTCGGTAGACCGTTGTAATCGTCCTCGGTGGATAGTGGAAACCCTTCACGGAGGTGAAGGCGGGGAGTAAACGGTGGCTCGAACCTCGAAACAAATATCTTGTGTTTGCGATTGCCTTGTGTCAATTCTTGCTTTTAATTTCTCTTGCACTCTATTGCTTTTAATTACTTTGCTTGTGATCTGTTTCTTTCTTTGTGCTATTACTTCAAGTTTGTGATACTTGTGATATCTTGTGTGCATTTCATCATTGCATATTCATCCTTTGTTCGATCAATTCTCATACAACAAGATTGCATCGCGCACCTCTAACCCATTCAAGGGGAATTAGGAGGAAGGAGTTCAGAACCTCTCACGGGGTATTCGGCTCTTAGTCTTGTTTTGAGAGATCGTTGCATCATTCATCCATCTTAGTTTTAAAAAGATTTTTAGATTAGCAATTACACCTATTCACCCCCCTCTAGGTGTTTTTTCAATTGGTATCAGAGCTTGGACTCTAGGCTTTTAGCTTAACAACCTTAGAGAGATCCTAATATTGCTAATCATTTCATTCATTCTCACTAGTAAAAATGGCCGATGGAATTAAAACTCCTCCTATGTTTGATGGACTTAATTTTCCCATATGGAAGATTAAGATGACCGTTTTCTTGCAATCTCTAGGTAGTCGAGTTGCAAAGGCCGTGACCAACCCTTTAGTGCACCCCCCGGTGATGAATCCACTTGGTCCGAAATTGAGACTAAGGAGTTTGATGCCAATGCTAGGGCTCATTATGCACTACTTCAAGCCCTTAATGATGATGATATAACTAGAGTTATTCATTGCAAGTTCCAAGTCCGCATATGAAATTTGGACACACTTGCTAGTTACACATGAGGGGACCTCACAAGTGAAGAGGGCTAAGATAGACCTTCTTCGGTCCCAATATGAGAACTTTTGCATGCAAGAAAATGAAACCATAGATGATATGGTTACAAAATTTACTAAGATTACTAATGGACTTTCTTCTCTAGGTGATGCTATCGACAACGATCAAGAGTTAGAAAGATCATCCGGGCTCTTCCTCCTTCATGGGAAGGAAAAGCAACCACCTTGAAGGAACTCAATGACAAGGAGGAGATGGAGTTAATTGGTCTCATTGGGAACCTCAAAACCCATGAGATGGAGAGGAAAGCAAGGGAGGACATGGCTCCTTCCAAAAAGAAGACTATAGCCTTCAAAAGTCAATCCACACACTCCGACGAAGACGATGAAGAAGAGATGACGAAGAGCTCTCACTTCTTGTGAAGAACGTCCGGAGGATGTATAACAAGGCTAAATCCAAGGAAGAAGGAGATGGCAAGGAGGCAAAGAAGAAAGAAAGATTATTTGCTTCAATTGTCAAAGACCGGGACACATTGTTACGGAGTGCCCGGATAAAGTAAAGCCCTCCACCTCAAAGAAGCCCTACAAGAAGAAAGCAATGAAGGTTACATGGGATTCCGAGAGCGAATCCAAGGAGGAAATCGACACCGCAAACATGTGCTTCATGGCTAATGAAAGCACAAGTAAGGTAACCCCTTCCACTTCTCTTAATGATGAACTTTCCATGGATGAATTAGGAGAAGCTTTTAGAATTATCACATAACTATGATTTTCTTAAGAAAAAGTATTTAAAAAAAAAAGGAAAATGAATCTCTTAATCATCAAGTTTTTACTCTTCTAAAGAAAAAGATGAATTACTTTCCACTCTTGTTTCCACCCAAAAAGATTTTGAAAAATATAAGATTTCTTGTAAAGGCAAGTCCCCACTAATTGATTAATGAGATTACCATGCTTAAAGAAAGATAGACTCATTAGGAATTGTTTTGAAAAATTGTGAGTTTGATAAGAAGAAGATAGAGGCCATGTTTCCTAAGAAACAAGCCCCTAAGAAAAATATTTACCATGCTCATGCTCATGTTCATACCACACAACCTTTACATCGTGGCAAACCCCAAAACATGCTCACACTTCACACACACATCATGCATTCATGTATGGAAGAGTGTTCTCATGTTCACATTGTGGGCGGAAAGGGCACTTAGCCATTTTTGCTATGATAGACTAAGTGCATCTTGTCATAATGTTTGGGTTCGAAGCACTAACTTTCAAGGACCAAGAAAATTGGGTACCAAAGTCAACAATTTTGTTAAATGATGTAGGTACCTTCCAAGGCCCAACGACATAGAGGATTGTGGTATCTTGATAGTGGTTGCTCAAGGCACATGACTTGGGACATCAACAACTTTGCAACCCTATCAAGATACCATGAAGGTGGCCCGTCACCTCGGAGATGATGCCAAGGGTAAAATCATCGGTATTGGTAATGTAAAACTCGGCACATCCCCTTTAATGAGAATGTAGTTTTAGTTGATGGCCTCAAGCATAACCTCTTGAGTGTTAGTTAACTTTGTGATAAAGGTTTTGATGTTGTTTTTGATCATGTAGTTTGTAAAGTAATTGATAGAATTTCTAATACTTGTGTGTTTTCCGGTTTTCGTGAAAGTAATGTTTATATGATAGATATGTCTAGTATGTCTTGTAATATTACTTGTTTAAAAGCCCTTGATGATGACTCTTGGTTGTGGCATAGAAGATTAGGGCATATTTCTTTTGACCATATATCTAGGTTAAACACAAAGGAAATGATGAAAGGTATTCCTTGTTTGAGTTTTGAAAAGGACGAGTTTGTGACGCATGTCAATTTGGGAAACAAATAAGTCTTCCTTCAAGTCAATTAAGGATATCATGACATCACGTCCTTTGGAGTTAATCCATATGGATCTATTTGGCCCTACACAAACCAAAAGTCTAAGTGGGAATAGATTTGCATTTGTTTTGGTTGATGACTTTTCACTGTTTACTTGGGTTTTCTTTCTTGAACACAAAAATCAAGCATTTTCATATTTCCAATCTTTTAAGAAAAAGTTGAAAAAAAAAAGATGTTTCAATTTTAAGGATAAGAAGTGATAGAGGAGGTGAATTCATTAACCTACCCTTTACCACTTTTTGTGAAGAACATGGAATAAAGCATGAACTTTCTTGTCCTAGAACTCCACAACAAAATGGAGTAGTTGAACGGAAAATTCGAACTTTACAAGAGATGGCTAGGACAATGCTAAGTGAATATGGTCTACCACATTATTTGTGGGCCGAGGCCGTTAACACATCATGCTATATATCAAATCGTGTTTTCTTGTGTAAAAATACTTCAAAACTTCTTTGAAATGTACTTTTCTAGAAAACCAATGTTTCATATTTCAAGATTTTTGGATGCAAATGTTTTGTTTTAAATACACAAGATAATTTAGAAAAATTTGATGCTAGATCTTATGAGGCTATTTTTGTTGGTTATTCTAATACAAGTAAGGCTTATAGAATCTTCAATAGATCATCTTTGACTATTGAGGAATCTATATATGTTAAGTTTGAGAATCTAACTTGTTTGTTAAGAATGTTGTAGAAATAGATGCATTGGATGAAGGCTTGGAGAAAGTGACCTTGGAGGATACACCTATATGGGAGACAAGCCAAAGGATGATGAAGCTAAAGTAGAAGAGGCTCAAGGACATGAAATTCAATCAATTGACGTGGAGCCTACTCAACAACTTCCAAAGGGTTGGAGATACAATCCTCATCATCCCAAGGACCTCGTCATAGGTGAAGTATCTAAAGGGGTAACCACTCGCTCTAAACTTCATGATTATTGTGGTCATTATGCATTCATTTCTCATGTTGAACCCAAGAACGTCCTCGAAGCCGAGGCCGATTCATATTGGTTGCTAGCCATGCAAGAGGAACTCAATCAATTTGAGCGCAACCAAGTTTGGCACCTTGTTCCTAGGCCCCACGATAGACCAACAATTGGTACTAAGTGGATCTTTAAGAACAAGTTGGATGAATCGGGTAACGTTGTTAGGAATAAAGCTAGGTTAGTTGCCCAAGGTTACACTCAAATCGAAGGAATCGATTTTGAAGAAACTTTGCATCTGTAGCACGGCTTGAAGCCATATGGGGATGACACTAGCATTTGCCTCATATAAAGATTTTAAATTATTTCAAATGGATGTTAAAAGTGCTTTTCTAAATGGTTTTATTGAAGAGGAAGTGTATGTTGAACAACCCCCTGGGTTTGTTGATCCTACACATCCAGATTTTGTGTTTAAATTAGATAAAGCTCTTTATGGTTTAAAACAAGCCCCTAGGGCTTGGTATGAAAGACTTTCTTCATTTTTAATTTCAAATGGTTTTTAAGAAAGGAAAAATTGACAGAACATTGTTTACAAAACATGTAGAAAATGATATTCTTATTGTGCAAATTTTATATAGATGATATTATTTTTGGTTCTACTAATGAATCTCTTTGCCAAGCTTTTGATCATGCATGAAGGAAGAATTTGAAATGTCTATGATGGGGGAACTCAACTATTTCCTTGGACTCCAAATCAAGCAAAGGAGGATGGGATCTTCATCAATCAAGCCAAGTACACAAAGGAATTAATCAAAAGGTTCGGGCTTGAAGGATCTAAAGTAAGCAAAACTCCCATGGCAACAACTACCAAGCTTGACAAGGATGAACAAGGTAAAAGTGTAGACATTAAACTTTATCGTAGCATGATTGGTAGTTTATTGTATTTGACGGCTAGTAGGCCGGATATTATGTTTTCCGTTTGTCTTTGTGCACGTTTTCAATCTTGTCCTAAAGAGTCTCATATAATTGCGGTTAAACGCATAATTAGATACCTTAAGGGCACTATTGAAATGGGTTTGTGGTATCCGAAAACCGGCCAATTTTCAATGACGAGTTTTTCGGATGCCGACTATGCGGGTTGTAGGGTAGATAGGAAGAGCACAAGTGAAACATGTCAATTCCTTGGTAATTGTCTTGTATCTTGGTCTTCTAAAAAGCAAAATTCGGTAGCCCTTTCAACCGCCGAGGCAGAGTATGTTGCAGCCGGAGCTTGTTGTGCACAAGTTCTTTGGATGAAACATACTCTCCTCGACTATGATTTACACTTTGATCATGTTAAAATATTTTGTGATAATACTAGTACTATTCACATGACAAAGAATGCAAATCAACATAGTAAAACCAAACACATTGACATTAGGTATCACTTTCTTAGAGATCATTATGAGAAAGGTGATATTGATATTGATTATGTTTCTACCGATTTTCAACTTGCCGATATTTTTACTAAACCATTAGATTATGCTAGATTCTCTTTTATTTGTGGTGAGTTGAATGTTTGCATTATGGATTCTTAAAGAAAAATTTCTTTTGTTTTTGTTTTGTTTAACCCTTTTTGATGTATGACAAAAAGGGGGAGAAAAAGTAAAGTATAAGTTTGTTTGTTGTTTTGTTTGTTTATGGTGTATTACTTTGTATAAGTTTGTTTGTTGTTTTGTTTGTTTATGTGTATTACTTTGATGTATTTGAGTTTTTGACAAAACTATGTGTTTTCAATGACTATGTGTTTCCAATGCCTTATGTATTTAGCCTTTCATAGCATTATTGATACATAGCATTATTTGAGGGGGAGCTTTCCAAGCTCTTCTTCCATTTTTGTTTAAATAACCTATATGTTTTGTCATCATCAAAAAGGGGGAGATTGTTGGCCCAAGGTTACAATCACCCATGTTTAGTGTGTTTTGATGATTACAAAACAGATTAGTTATTTGTACTAATATTGTTTATTGGTTAAGTGTATTTCAGGGATCTAACTCATCTAGAAGGTTTATTCCCTATAAGCAAATGTTTTGGACTCAAGTCAACTCAAATTGGGCTCAAGAATCAAGTGTTGAAGACCTTATGGTGAAAAGCCCTCTTGAAGCACTTGTAGTACTTAGAACCAATGTAAGAATTAGATTGTTAAAGTTTGAGTTTTAGAAATTGGCTCTAGGATACACACACATGTTTTTGTATTCAAGTTTTCATGGTCAAAACTTTAGTTTCATGCCTTAGTATATATATACATGACCCTAAGTTTTACAAATATAAATATCATGTTTAGATCATGTATGTATACTCTTTCCAGCATATTACTTAGCTTTCCTTACTTCAAAACATTTTTTTTTACAAAATTTTCCAACTTCAAAATCCTGCTGTTTTTCCTGTTTCAGGCTGACCGGCCGACCGGCACGGTCGACCGGCGCCAGTGTCAGGACGTGCACGTTTGTGCACGTCTGTCGGCCGACCGCCCGGCTCGACCGACTGTAAGCAGTTGCTCTCGGGTTTTCTGGGTCGACCGGCCCGGTCGACCGCCCGAAGAAAACTGTGTTTTCTCTTAGAGGACGGTCGACTGGACCGGTCGACCCGAGCCCAACGGCTCTTTGCCAGCAGAGCTGGCGGCCGACCGGCCCGGTCGACCGCCAGGCCTGCAAAAGCCCAACGGCTCTTTCTTCTTTTGTGCAATTCTGAAATCTGTCTTTTTAATCTGTTTTGGCAGACTTTTTCTGAGGTATTGAGATCTTTTTCAGAGCAAATAAGCTTAAAATAAATTGTTTTTAACATATTTCTCTCCTTATAAATAGAGGAGAAGAGTCTCTTGCAAAATACAAGAAAAATCCTCAAGTTTTCATAGTTTTCAAAAAGAAAAGAAAAGTATTTAAGCTCTTCATTTCCAACTTTTTCTTGAGCTTGTTTTCAGTTGTGTTCTTTAGCAAAAATCATCTTACAACTGAGTGTTTTCTCACTACACTTCTTAGAGCCAAAAATCCCTTACTCATTCTATAAGGAAGTTGTAAAAGAGTAAGAAATTATAAAGAGTTTAGTGATCTTATTGTGATCACTTTGGTTACTTGTGTTCTTCTTGTTCTTGTGGAGACACCTCTTCGGTAGAGGTTATTGTACTTGGTGGAGCTCGGTGCTCGGGTCTTCGGTAGACCGTTGTAATCGTCCTCGGTGGATAGTGGAAACCCTTCACAGAGGTGAAGGCGGGGAGTAGAGCGGTGGCTCGAACCTCGAAACAAATATCTTGTGTTTGCGATTGCCTTGTGTCAATTCTTGCTTTTAATTTCTCTTGCACTCTATTGCTTTTAATTACTTGCTTGTGATCTTGTTTCTTTCTTTGTGCTATTACTTCAAGTTTGTGATACTTGTGATATCTTGTGTGCATTTCATCATTGCATATTATTCATCCTTTGTTCGATCAATTCTCATACAACAAGGTTGCATCGCGCACCTCTAACCCATTCAAGGGGAATTGGGAGGAAGGAGTTCAGAACCTCTCACGGGGTATTCGGCTCTTAGTCTTGTTTTGAGAGATCGTTGCATCATTCATCCATCTTAGTTTTAAAAAGATTGTTAGATTAGCAATTACACCTATTCACCCCCCTCTAGGTGTTTTTTCAAATATCTCAGTCTTCGGAGTCGATCTCCAAGCTTCAGACCAGGCTGATGAGCTCCACACAAGCCGTCATGCGCTTCTTTGAGTACTTATTGTGCCTCCTTTTGTGACAGACAGCGGAGGAGGATCCCATCATAAGATTGGCGATACAGTGTTCGCGTGATTGCATTATAGTAGAATTTGGGGGCCTTCTTTCTAATGGCAACCGTCTCTTTGGGATCCTCAGGCAGGATGTCATACAATGCATAATCGATGTACGAGAATCGCCAATCCCAGGGCTCTGGACCTGCTAAAGTCTCTAGAGCTTCTTTGGCTTGACAGTCTCCTGTCGGATTTTGGTGATCTTCAAAAGTGATTCTTGAGCAATACAAGTCATGGTTATAGACAAGTATTTTCTTTACTACTCCAGCTGGAAGAGTCAAGGAAGCAGCGAGAGATGCCAGTGCATCTGCATGCGCATTTTGCTGGCGAGGCACATGATCGATGAAATAGTTTTTAAATCTCTCGGCCATGTGAATAGTTGTGTTATAATAGGGTACTAAGTCTTCATGTCTGACTTCGTACTCCTCACGAACTTGTTTAACGATGAGTTTAGAGTCACCGTATGCTTCGAGATTTTTAACGCCAATCTCATCAGCGATTTGCATTCCGATCAAGAGAGCATTATATTCCGCCACATTATTGGAACATGGCTCAGTTAATGAGAATGCACGAGGGATCACGTAGTTTTGTGTGGGACTAGTACTACCCCTACTCCTGCTACGACATGCCCTCGTGGACCCGTTCTTGATACACCGTTAAAGAAGAGCTGTCACACCTGTCCTTCAAAAGATGTCTGAGTCAAACAAACTTCAGCAATCTCCTCTGGGAGATCCTCATAAAGTTCGGTCGCTCTCGGATCTTAATGTTCAGCTAGGAAATCTACCACGCTTGTCCCTTCACGACTTTTTGTGGTAGAAAGTACATCTCATATTGGGAGGCAGTATGGCCCATTTTGCCAGCCAATCATTTAGCGATGATGGCTTTATCATAAGCAACCTCAAAGGGTTGACTTTTGATCTGACATGTATAGTTTGGCCCACCAAATAGTGTCACATTTTCTGGATGGCGAACACCAACGCCAAACATTCCCTTTCGATCGGGTTATACCGATGTTCGGCTCCAATCATGGTTCTGCTCAGATAGTAAATTGTCTGCTCGTGTCCCTGATCATTATTTTGGGCTAGTAAAGCTCCTAAGGAATTATCCATCGCTCAAACATATATCAGGAAAGGTTTTCCTGAAACCGGAGCTGTAAGGATGGGTGGTTGCATGTGGTATCGCTTAATTTCCTCGAACGCTTGTTGGCAAGTATCATCCCAAATGAATGAGATGCCCTTTTTCATTAATTTGGTGAAGGGTTGGCATCGTCCTGAGAGATTTGAGATAAACATCCAGATATATGTTAATCGCCCTTAAAATCCTCTAAGCTCTCTGAGATTCCTTGGAGGTTGCATCTCTTGGACAGCACGGACTTTTTCTGGGTCCATGTGAATTCCTTTGGATGTAACGACGAACCCTATGAATTTACCGCGGCTACCCCCAGAAAAGATTTGGTGGGGTTCATCTTCAACTGATGTGTCCGCATGATCTCAAAAACTGTCTTCAAATCTGCTATGTGATCGCCTTTGGTGCGGCTTTTCACTGTAATGTCGTCGACGTAGCATTCCACTATTTTACATATGTGCTCATAAAAAATTTGTAAGTTCACCTAGAGGGGGGGGTGAATAGGTGATGGCTAACCTAATGGTCACTTAATGACAAATAATGCGGAATTAAAACTATTATGACCTAAACTAAACTCTTATACTAAACACCACGTATAACACAAGAGTGTTGCCGAATTCCCCGTGAAGGGCTCTGGACAAACTCCTTTAGATTCCCCTAGATAAGGGTTGAGGTGCCGCGTTGGCTCTCTTGGTTGAATACAAGTGTTAGCAAACAAACCCAAGCAAGTATATCAATATGAGCACACAAGTATATCAAGCATATAAATATAAACACAATAATTGAATGCAAGATATAAACAAGGAGATAGAGAGAGAGAGAGAGTGAGCAATCGCAAACACGAGGGATTTGTTTCGAGGTTCGAGCACACTTGCTCTAAATCCCCACCTTCGACACACGAAGGATTTCCACTATGCTTGATCCCAATGGATCACTCCTCGGTACCGCAACACCTACAAACCCTCGGACTCTCTAGTCCCGTACACACCGCAAGCCCACCGGCTCGCCGAGGCCGCACCTCAAACAAGAGTTCACACACGAACTCGAAACAAACGCGAACGCACTCGTCCGCCTCCTCAAGAAACAAGAAAAGATCTCTTGGTGATCTAAACACTTTGATCACCAATAAAAACTCTCACAACAAAACCCTATAGGTAGATATAGCAATGGATAGCTCAAGTGGGTTGTGAGAAAACAAAGATGGAAATTGTGGAGGAAAACTCAAAGAATCACTTTAAACACTCTTGATAAACTCTCCTTTTGATTGGAAATATTTGCTCTCAAATATGTGGAGAAAACCTTTTGAAAGGATAAGAAACACTGGCTTGAAAGCTCTCCTAAAATCTTAATCAAAATAGCCCCCAAATGCCCCATTTTATAGAGTCTGGAAAACTAGCCGTTGGGGTCTGTCAGGCCTGTCGGTCGACCGCCCGGTCGACCAGCCAACGGTCATAAGTCAGACCGTTGTGCCATCGGTCGACCGAGTCAGATACAGAGAGCAAGTCTCTCTGTCCGGTCGACCGCGCGATCGGCCGGGGCTTTTCCAGATAGCAGAGCTCTCTGGACGGTCGGCCGGGTCGGTCGGCCGGCCCTCCTACCAGAACTGGCGTGCACGTCCGTGCACGTCGGTCGACCGGGTCGGTCGACCGGCTGAAGCCAGGTCAGGTCTGAAATAGGGATTTAAAACTTGGTCTTTTGGCTAAAATAAAATCCCATAAATACTGAAAATCTACAAAATAGTTTTACCAATATACTATGATAAACAAACATGCTTGCACAAAATCAAGGCATGTTACAAATGATTTGGACTATTTTTGTAAGATGGAAAATTGGCTTAAAACAAAATGGTATTTTCCAAAACTTATTTTTCCAACCTTTGTTTTTCCAAAACATCTCCAAATACAAAACAAGATATTTAAACAACTTTTAAAGCATAGTGTGTATGGATATGATCCACTACACAAACATGGTGAAATATCTATGTTTTTGACATTAAGCTCTAAACATGATTTTGGATAAAAGATATGTAAATAAGAAATTCCAAAATCCAAACATGTATTTTCTAAAATAGAAAATCTTTTGTAAAACAAACTAAATCAAGAGTGTGTGTATATGTACCACCAACTACTCTATCCTTTACATTTTATCTAAAAACAAAATCTTATAAAACAAATCTAGACTCAAGTCTTCATCTTCTTGAAGTCTTCACTTGAAGCCTTCTTGACTTGGTCCAAACACCGTGTTAGCTCTAAAACTTGACTTTGAATCCTTTGTTGAAGCTATGCACCAACTAAGATCTTGATCATAAATCTGTCACTAATTAAACACAAGATCATTAGTAAACATAACTACATGAGTTGATCATCATCAAACTAGAGTGATGGGCTTTAGGCCAACAATCTCCCCCTTTTTGATGATGACAAAACTCATGAAGTTATATATGCATGATTAAAGTAAAGCTTCAAAGAAGCTCCCCCTTAACTCATGCATAACACAATAAACAATAATATAGCGATGAAGCACATAAACATGTATGCAAATTTATGGAGAGAAACATGCTAACAAGCATAAAACAAAACAAATTCTTTTTCTCCTATTTGCAAAACAAAACATATATGCATAAACATAAATCTTTCTCCCCCTTTAATAATAAAGCAAGGAAAACATGCATATAAATCTCAAATACTTCTCTCCCTTTTTGTCAATCATCAACAAAGGGGTTAAAGTAAAAAACAAAATTTTTCTCCCCCTTTTTGTCATAAACAAAGAACCAAAGAAGGGGTGTAAACAAATAAGTCAATAAAAGTTTATATGCGATATACATTCATAAAGAAGAAGATGCTAAGTTAACTTCCCTACATATATGCATTACATGAAAGAGGGATGACAAGCCCTAATTCACATAACGCATAATATGCAATGCATAAGAGGAGATGTGAAGCTCCCCCTACACATGTGTACCACATAAAGAAGAGTTGTCAAGCTCCTCAATATACAATACACTCAACATGAATCTATATATAGAAGAGATGTTAAGCTCTCCTTGCATATAGGCAATACAACTCAAAAATTGAATTTTTCTTATAAAACAAAATTTTGAATTTTTCTCAATAAAACAAATCTTGAGAATTCTTCTTAAAAATTTTCATTTTCTTATCATAAACAGCTTTGTGCTTTAAACAAAAGTGAACCAATTGAAAGTTAAGCACATTAAAATCATATATATGTATGAAAAAAAATGAGTATACCAATTGACATTGATACATACATATATAAGAAAACAAAAATGAGTATATACAAATATAGAGTCAAATTGATACCAATTGAAACGATTCAATGATACCAATTGAAACAATAATAGGATCATGTGTATATCTCATAAACATTGAAGAATAAATAACTAGTTAAATTAATTTTTGAAAAACTAGTTAAAGATCCTTCAAAAACATGAAACCAAATCAGATGTTTTTCATAAATCATACTAAATACACAAAATTTTACACTCATAGTCTATAAAGCTCAAAAATATGTCCATGAAACTAAGTCATGACAAAAAAAGTGTGAGTGTTCAAAAATCATGTAATTAGCATTTTCATGAAAATAATCATTGAAGCTCTAAAAGTGTGAGTATCATTTTTAAATCATAAAAATTCATTTTTATCAAACAAACATGAAAATTCATTTTTCATTAAAACAAAACACACTTCTAGGTAT
Source organism: Agave tequilana (assembly GCA_038442645.1). Lineage (NCBI taxonomy): Eukaryota > Viridiplantae > Streptophyta > Magnoliopsida > Asparagales > Asparagaceae > Agave > Agave tequilana. The sequence continues at coordinate 19,922 of JAVJIF010003848.1, forward strand.
ATGTATGATTTATCCAATCCTAACAATACACATACATATCCCAAACATAAAAGAGTCTATTAATGATGTTTGCATTAAGGCAAGAGACTCACGGGTATACATGTATATTTATTAGATTTGAATAAAAATGCATATACATGAAGAAAAACATGAAATAGGCAAAACAAGTGTAAATGAAAGAATCATCAAAACTAACTTATACATGTGCATATAGTGGGTATAAATGAGCATGGAGTGCAAACATATATGAATCAATTTGTTCTCACTATTTGTACATGTATACATGCAAGTTTTGATAAAAACTACATTTAAACTAGTATTTACCACATGAAGCATAAAACATGAACATGCTCAAATGATCATCAAATGAAAGAAGCATGTAAATAAACTAAGAGTTTTAAGAGATAGTTACCAACACAGACTATGCTCCAAAAACTCCAAACATGGTGGTTGTCCCACCAACCTTCTTGATAGCGGTGCATCAAAAGTATGTCCATCAAGTCCATGCAACCACCACCAAGGCACCAAATCTCTCACGTCTTGTGAGAGCCCTCACCTACATCAAAAACAAAAGGTGGGAGTTTTGGTACCCATATTTTCTTGGGTCCTTTGGGGTTAGTCTTGTAAGGAACCCAAAAATTTTTATTAGCAAAATTTAAAACATGCAACTTATCAAAACAAAATTTTGCTAGATGGCCTTTGCGGCCACAATGTGTACACTTGTACACCTTAGAATGCTTATGAGTGTGATTGTGATCGTGACGTGCAACATAAGCATATGCATGATGATGATGTGCAAGAAAGTGTGGAGTTTGTTTCTTTGAAAACATAGACTCCAATCTAGTGTGGTTAAATGCACATGAGCTCAAAGTGGAGCTCAAACTATTAATTTTATTTTTCAAAATTCAATCTCACTATCATCAATGGTGGCATGTAATGAAAGGTGAGAATAAGAATCATTTTTCTTTTTCTTTTGAAAACATTTCCTTTTCCTTTTTCAACAAATTTTCTTTTTAAAGAGTTATTTTCTTGCAAAACAATTTCTTTTTGTTTTTCCACCAAGACAATTTTATTTTTCAAGGAAGTGTTTCCTTCACAAAGATCATTTAATTTAGAAAACAAGGAAACATTTCATTTTTCAATTCTCTCATTTTCTTTTTCTAAACATGCAATCTTAGTTTTAAAAGAATCATTTTCTATATGCATGCTCTCAAAATTCTTTTTCAAATTTTTATTATCTTTCTTAAGCATGTCATATTTTTCAAGCAATAGTTGACAAAAAGTGCTAAGCTCATCATATGACATGTCATTTTCATCTACCTCGGATTCGGTAGTTACCTCAAGGGGGTTATCCCCTTGGACCATATAGCACAAGTTGGAGGTGTTGCTTCCAACGTCCGAATCGCTCCCGGCATAATATAGATCCTTTTCGCCGAGAGAGGTGATGATGTTCCATGCTACAAAAGCCGAATCAACATTAGAAACCCTAGATAAATAATCATCATTTAGGGTTGACTTTAAAGCATAAAGGGCTTTTGTATTAGCCTGTAACGCCCCGATCCTGTCGGATACGGAGACATTACTGCAACGTATATACGCAAGTCAGAAGTACCTTCACGTATATACGCTAAGCATCAGTACAGGCAAGAATCAGAGTACGGAAGCAAGTGGTGCATTATACATTCCAACATATGAGTACAATTACAAAGTTATCACCAGAGGTGATCAATATTACAATAATATTACATCACCTGACAGGCGCAATTGCGAGAGTACAAGAGATATACAGGAGTAAACAGTAAAAAGGCACTCACGAGTTTACTACAAGGAAACTCGAGAGGCACACAGGAGGCCTAGAAGGATGGAGTTCCGGACGGTATGCTGGAGGTCCACGCTTCCGCTGCGCCACTCTGATCAGTAACAGGGAGAATCCACAGGCTCCAAGCTCCATGACCTGGACATGAGAATCCAGGGGAGTCAGATGAAACTCCCCAGGCGAGTGGTGAAGCAAAAGCCAAGTGGCGAGCAAGGGTAAGCACATGTATAGCGATAAAACCAAATAAAGCCGAGGGCGAGCAAATCTGATTGTATGGTTTCAGATCACGGCTCCATAAGACTAGTACGTCGAAGGAATAATCCAAACAAGGAAACCCTCATCTATATACCCTTATCTTATGTCACCATAATCTAAGCACATACAATCCGACTGCACTCAGGGCATGATAAGAAAATAAACAGGAGGCAGGTGGATACAAGGGATAAAGCAGAGCGTGAGCAGTTAATACGATAATACTCATAAAACCGGAAATCTGAGGTAAAACCAGCACAAGCAATATGGTAAGGTATATCACAGATTCATAGCCGTTTAGGCTGCAGGCTTCAGTATGCGTCCCATACCGCATACTTCTACTTACAACTTAAAGAGCCGGTTATTAGACACTTTATCATTACTCGTCTTACCCTGATATCTAGCTATGTGAACTAGCGTCCCAGCACACATAGATCCATATCCGAGTAAAGCAAGGTTGTTATTGGAAACCAGCGGGGGTATCAACGAACTATGTTTACAGTGGGTCCCGTACATACCCGGGACCACGGCCCAGGATTGTTCCGTTGCTTGGTGACGGAACCTGCCGCAAGGCTAACAGGAGGGACTTATTGTATGCCCTTATCATGATAGTATCAGGAGGAGGGAGCCAGCACTCCCCTCGGTCGCCTGGAGGCCCACAGGTCAGACCGGATATTTTAGTTGCACAACATGCCTAATACCACTGTAAACACGAACACATATTGATATCCGCAAGTTTCCCCCGACCCAATGCAAGTGGTTCCTTTTATGAATTATTAGATTAATTATCAATTTACGGGAATAACAAGAGCAGGACATGATCAGGAATTCAGGAGTTCAGGTCACTGTATATAATACAGGATAACAGGTCACTGATCATGATACAGGATATCAGGTCACTGTACACAGTACAGGATAACAAGACAGGGTTCCCGTAAATGTGATAATCACAGGTCAAGTATATCATGCTGGGTGTCAAGTGATAGCATGACAGGATGATGATATTTGGCAGGTGACAAGTCATGTCAAGAGATTGATAATAATCCGGTGGCAAGTCATATCATAACAAGGGGCCTTGCCAAGAAGTAGCATGTCAGGTGTTAGGTGATAGCGAATCAGTTGACAGGTGATATACATGTGTTAAATAGTAACATGCATAAATGACAGGTATGAAGAAATGACACGGTGGTAGAATAGGAGCTGAGCACAACAAAGCGGAGCTGAGCAAGCTGGAAGTACAGACAGCAAACAGTATTTAACACTGGAGCGTCTGGCGAGGTTACCGGGACGACTCGACTGAAGTACGAGCGGTAAATCCGGCAGCAACTCGCCTAGACGAATCTAGTGGTAAAGCGCTGAACGCTGATCATGATAACCAGGCGGAGCTGAACAAGCTGGAGGCACAGGCAGCGAACAGAGTTTAGACACTAATACGCTCTGCGAGGCTACCGGGGCACTCGGATTAAGATACGAGTGGAGAATCCGGCAGCAACTCGCCTAAACGAATTTAGTGAATAAAGCACTGAGTGCTAAGCATGCTCACCAGGCGGAGCTGAGAAACCTGACGATCCCAATCACGCCTCTTCCGAGACAGTGAGGGACCGGAGGCTGAACTGAGAGACCTGCCGGTCCCAATCACCTCTCTTTCGAGATAGTGAGTGACCGGAGGTTGAAGGGTCCGGAAGCCAAGTATGGTATAAGGCAGTACAATACATCACAGGCATGGTATATGTGCAAGGATGAAACTACTCTAGTACAAGCATTCGTCACAGAGCAATACATGTCCAGATATTGGCACTCGGCCATACACAGATACAGGGACTCAGCCCGATACAAAATACATGAAATGAAATACATGGAGTAAAACACATGTCGACCCGACGAAGCGGGGAAACCCAATGGAGGCGAGAGCGAGGACACTCGCCTAAATCACCGGAAAGCCGAAAGTCTGGAATCCATGGAACTCGCGCACGCGCCATAAAATAATATATAATTGTGAGGAGAGAGAAAGTGAAGAGGAGAGAGAAAGAGTGAGAGAGAAAGAGGGAGAAACCTAGAGAGAGAAAGGGACACAGGGAGACGCGAGCTTGAGGAAGTGAGACGCGGGGGTCGCAGACGCGGGAGTCGCGTCGCGAGAATAGCAGACGCGGGAATCACAGACGCAGGAATAGCAGACGCGGGGTTCGCAGACGCGGGAGTCGCGTCGCGAGAATAGCAGACGCGGGAATCACAGACGCGGGAGTCGCGTCGCGAAGGAGCCACAACGCGGGGTTCGAGACCCGCGTTCAAGTCAGGCCATGAGGAGAACGCAGACGCGGTCGTGGGTCCCGCGTCGCGTTAGCACGAGGAGATCACAGACGCGGGTATTAGCCTCGCGTCGTGACGACACGAGAGGGACACAGACGCGGGCGTTGGCTCTGCGCTGCGTCGATACATTAACGCGGAGGCCGCGTTACGGATTGCCTGGACGCGGGGGAAGAGATCCGCGTCGGTAAATACAACAGAGAGAAGGAGTTCTAGAGAGAGAATTTAGGGAGGAGAGGGAGATTAAATTAGGAGAGAGAGGATAGGAGAGAGAGGATTCAGGAGAGAGAAAGAGAGATAATACATGAGAGAGAGAGGGGGAGGAGAGAGAAACGCAGAGAGAGAGAGAGAGAGAGAGAGAGAGAAACGCAGGGAGAGAGAGAAAGAGAGAAAAGTGGGACAGGAGAGAGAAAGAGAGGAATTAGGGGCTGCTCTCGCAGCCCCCCCCTCACGCAAGGAGGGCCCACAGGTCTGTGGGCCCTAGGGGACCTGGCCGGCTCTCTGCCGGCCAGAGGCCTGGCCGGCGGTGGTCTGGCCGCCGGCGGCGCCAACAAAGGAGGAGGGGAGAGAGAGACACCAAGGAGAGAGAGAGAGAGAACAAGGGGGCAGCAGCCCCCCCTTCACATGCACAGGGGGCTGGAAGCCCCCTGGCCGGGCGAGGCTGCCGACCGCCGGCGGAGCGCCGGCGGGGCGCCGAAGCTGGGGTGGCCGGAGGCCACCCCAGGGGAGAGACAGGGAGGGGGCAGCAGCCCCCCTCCCACCAGCAAACCACGGCCAGGGCATGCTGCCCTGGCCGGGCCCAACTCTGGCCGCATCAGTGCGGCCAGAGGGTAGAGGGGATCGCCGGGGGCTCGCCGGCCCTCGGTCGCAGGCGCAAGCCAGGGGTGGCCGTCGGCCACCCCATCAGTGAGGAAGAGAGTGGGTGAAGAGGAGGGAGAGAGAGAAAGAAAATGGAAAGGAAAAGAAAAGGGAAGAAAAGAGAAGAAAAGGAGAGAGGCCGGAGTTGGGGGTCCCCGCCGGCGTCGAGGTGGCTGGAGCGCCGGTGGTGGTGGCTGGATGGGGTCGGCCCTCTCTTGGAGGAGGAGAAGAAGAAGGAAGGAGGTGGGGAGAAATGAAGAAGAAAGAAAAAAATAGAAAAGAAAAAGAAAAGGAAAAGGGATGATGATGGGAAAGGGGTAGGTGAGGGGTGTGGTGATGGGATGCGGCCCACGTGGAGGGGAGTGGGCTGCTGGGGTTGTTGGGAGAAAGAAAGAAAAGAAAGAGGAGAAAAGATAAGAAAATAATAATATAATAATATGGGCGCGAAATCGACTGTTCCAGAAAAACCCCAAAAATACCCGGAGGTAGAAAATGTCATCCTGAGGAATAATATGAAATCGGTTTTCTAAAATAAAATCCCGTTTTCAAATTAAAAATCCGGAAGCCAACCGCCGATACCGGTCTACACCGGGTCGGTCGGGTTTTGATAAATTCTGAAAAATCTCAGAAAATATATTAAAGAATAAAATATAATTTTAAGAAGTAAAGTGAAAGCGAAATTCAGAAATTCAATCCCGATTGTAAACTAAAAATCCTGGAATCAACCAGCGATACTGGCCGATACCGTATCCGGTGGAATTTTCATAAATTCATAAAATCCTCAGAAAAAGTATTTAGGTAAGAAATGTGATTTTAAGAAATAATGTCTAAAGACACTTTTAGTAATTCCAATTAGTTTGTTAATTAAAAATTCGGGAATCGGTCAGCGGCACTGGCCGACACCGGTTTTGAAGATTTCCAATTTAATTCAGGAAAATTTCAGAAAATCACAGAAAATCTAAAATATTGGAAAACGATGTTCAAAACTAAATTGATCAAATCGGAATACCGGAATGTCCAAATCGAGCAATACTCTAGGATCGGGCCCTCGGTTCAGACTAGGGCTGACTCCGAGTCTACGAATCCAAATCCAAGACAAAACGTTCATGTAAATAATTCATAATACAAAATAAATACAGGAAGTAAATCAAAAAAAATACGATCAGAAAATACGAATACGCAACTAAGTACGTATTCCGGGAACGGGGTGTTACCCTCTATCCACCTTACAAAAAATTGCGTCCTCGCAATTTCGATAAGGGGTGAAATGAACACAAAAAGATAGGAATGAGGATTATGCCAATCAAGATATGAATAACTATGAGCTGATCTCCAGATTGACTAAACGGCTCACTCAGGACTATAGCATCGCTGCACTTCTGCCGTATACGTACATCCTCTGACGGTGCCATAAAATACTGATCTGATGTCTGCTCATAAAGGAATGCTGTCAGACTTCAAAGGACTAACCCATATGAATGATATAAGGTGAGCTGACTTGGTAAGATGATCAATAATATTTCGATCAGACTGTGAGCCAAAGCTGATGAAATCCTTAGTGCTGAAGTCCATAATATGTAACCCTGCATGGTAAGATGTTATCCTTCTGCAGTAGAATCGCTGATGTGCTGCATACCTACTAATCCCCGAGAATAGACCAGAATACCCACGGTAAGAAAAATCCTGGTAATACTGAATATAATTCAAGAAGGCCAATAATTAAGAATTTCTGTATACTGGGCCTTACTAACTTTAAAAGACATAGCCAAGAATATAGAATAACCATGGAGAATTCTGAATATTGACTTCTGAATGATAACCTGACTGCAGATAGAACATGTAGAAGATAATCTGGGCCCTGCAAGATTGGTGGTATGGATCATTGACAAGGGTCATGGTGATAGCTCAGATATAGTGATGAAACTCTGTTCAGCAGATCCATGAAAGCACGCTAGAAGAAATCCGAGGAATGGTTAGAGTGCCAAGCACTGAAGGGACTAGCCACGGATGAAACCAAGCCTAGATGAGGTCATCGCGTAACATAGCTCAGGTGTTAAGCATTAGGGTGCGGCGAAGCTAACGCTCTACGAGGCTTGCAATTGGCGAAGCTCACGAGGCGAAGCCAGCGCGTAACACAACGCTAAATGCTAAGCACCAGGGTGCAGCGAAACTCACACCCGGTTAGGTTCACGAATGACTAGAACACGACCCTCGCTTGGCGAGGCTAGCGGAGCCTTTGGTCTACCAAATCAATAAAAACTGACAGGAGTTAGTGGCTCTGAGAACATGATCAAGAAATCACAAGAATAGAAACGAGTCTCGAATTCTGTCTTCTAAATAGTAACCTGACTGCAGATTAGCTCTGAGAATACCCGAATTCCATGAACATAGTCCAAGAAATCATGATCGCTATTAGAGAAATAAAAATAGAAAATACCATAACTCTGTCTGCCAGAAGTCCTGATTCTGAATTACTGTTATATACTGACACTCCTCATGAAATGATGCAATCTATTTGACTATATAAGTGACGACTACTCTGCTTGATGCACTAGCCTCCCATGATGTATCCATAAATATAAGAATATAACGCAAGACCGAAGATCTGCCCAATATAAGATAGTGTGATATACCAGAGTCAAGGAATGCCAGAACATAATGAGAACGAACCATATCTGCCCTGCTGTCACCTCACTAGTCAACACATATCTTAAGTTGGCATAAAGATTATAAAGATTATAAAAAATCAGAATAGCAAAATAGAAGAGATAGGAATCACAAAATAGGGAGAAAAAAATAGGACGGACCAGGATTGTAGGTGATAGGACAATGAGGAGGATATGATATAGAGAATTTACCAACTCCCGGACATATTAAATGGGGATAATAATTACGGTCAGTACTTCAAGGATTCCTCCTTCAGATATCGAACACCCTTTCTGTTCTTACTCCATCATCTTGAGCATCCTGACTTCCCCTTCAGCCAGATCATATGTTTGCTTCCCTTCACCATGTGCCCTAACTCTTAGTCTCCTTTGTATACGACTCCATGCTGGATGCTGGGGATGAAGCGAGGTTATTCTGACAGTAGGTCCTAGATTCCCTCACGACGGTGACACTGGATGGGTTGATCTGATCGGTGTAATGTTCTCTGCTTCCTTGAACAGACCGTCACCTTTCAACTAATCTCTGAACCCGTGTATGTCATAATTCATAGCCTTTCTGGTGGTTGTGTTGTAGATGCCCAGCTCCAGACAATATCCACCGGTCATATGTTGTGGGCAGGGTTAGAGGGATGGCTTAGCTAGTAGGGCGTCCAGAGGCCTGTCTGAGCCTTTACTTCCATCAATTAAGAGGGTCTCTTCACCAACTTCATCTGCAACTCATCCTAATCTTTCTCCTCTGGGTCCATTCCACTTCCCGGATGATGACTGAAGAATTTGAGAATACTCCTTGGGCTGCTTGGGATAAGAAACATCCTGCTCTTCATCTTCATTTCTCACTTAAGATATTGCTTGCTCGGTTCTCCTTATCGGCCACCATGTAAAACACCGACCGACTTTGCCTTAGGAATTTTGCAGTGTACTTATTTACAATCCAATCTCCCTACCGCAATTTGATAAATCATTCTTTCATTTCTTCCTGGGCTATTACAGAGAAGAATCTTCCTATAGAAATCCTTCGAGAACTAGTCCCAAGTGTTGGGCTTTCCCAGTCTCGCTGCTTCCGCCAACTACTACATCCAGGCTACATCTTCTAACTGAATCTTGATCATTTTCACCTAGTTCTCGTCAGGGACCCAAGTTGACTTAGAAGATCCATCAGGTTTACTGACCACTGCTATGCATCCAGGGCTTCTCCATGCTTGAAAAGATTGCCGGCTGTAATTTCCTGAAATCTAACATGTCGCCTGGCTTCTGTTCCCGGAGTGTAACCAATGATCCTTGGTGCGGGACCTTCGCCTGTACTTGATCGTGTCTCATCATATCTTGCAGAGATAGTCTTAAATCAAGATTTTCTCCATTAGGGTTACCCTAGGAAGAACCAGAACCGTTATGATTTCCCCATCTTTTCATGTCCGAGTTGGTCCAAGAATAACAAGAAACTGAAGTATGAAAGGATGGGAGAACTTCAGAATTCAAGGATAAGATTATCAAGAGAGAATGGATAACTTTATACTTGTAGTTGGATTGTATAACCAAGACTCATGCATTACAGTTGCAAATTTCTTTACCATTAATTTGCCGTCTGGACGTACTGAGGAGGTGAGAGCCTAGGCTCTGATACCAACCTGTAACGCCCCGATCCTGTCGGATACGGAGACATTACTGCAACGTATATACGCAAGTCAGAAGTACCTTCACGTATATACGCTAAGCAACAGTACAGGCAAGAATCAGAGTACGGAAGCAAGTGGTGCATTATACATTCCAACATATGAGTACAATTACAAAGTTATCACCAGAGGTGATCAATATTACAATAATATTACATCACCTGACAGGCGCAATTGCGAGAGTACAAGAGATATACAGGAGTAAACAGTAAAAAGGCACTCACGAGTTTACTACAAGGAAACTCGAGAGGCACACAGGAGGCCTAGAAGGATGGAGTTCCGGACGGTATGCTGGAGGTCCACGCTTCCGCTGCGCCACTCTGATCAGTAACAGGGAGAATCCACAGGCTCCAAGCTCCATGACCTGGACATGAGAATCCAGGGGAGTCAGATGAAACTCCCCAGGCGAGTGGTGAAGCAAAAGCCAAGTGGCGAGCAAGGGTAAGCACATGTATAGCGATAAAACCAAATAAAGCCGAGGGCGAGCAAATCTGATTGTATGGTTTCAGATCACGGCTCCATAAGACTAGTACGTCGAAGGAATAATCCAAACAAGGAAACCCTCATCTATATACCCTTATCTTATGTCACCATAATCTAAGCACATACAATCCGACTGCACTCAGGGCATGATAAGAAAATAAACAGGAGGCAGGTGGATACAAGGGATAAAGCAGAGCGTGAGCAGTTAATACGATAATACTCATAAAACCGGAAATCCGAGGTAAAACCAGCACAAGCAATATGGTAAGGTATATCACAGATTCATAGCCGTTTAGGCTGCAGGCTTCAGTATGCGTCCCATACCGCATACTTCTACTTACAACTTAAAGAGCTGGTTATTAGACACTTTATCATTACTCGTCTTACCCTGATATCTAGCTATGTGAACTAGCGTCCCAGCACACATAGATCCATATCCGAGTAAAGCAAGGTTGTTATTGGAAACCAGCGGGGGTATCAACGAACTATGTTTACAATGGGTCCCGTACATACCGGGACCACGGCCCAGGATTGTTCCGTTGCTTGGTGACGGAACCTGCCGCAAGGCTAACAGGAGGGACTTATTGTATGCCCTTATCATGATAGTATCAGGAGGAGGGAGCCAGCACTCCCCTCGGTCGCCTGGAGGCCCACAGGTCAGACCGGATATTTTAGTTGCACAACATGCCTAATACCACTGTAAACACGAACACATATTGATATCCGCAAGTTTCCCCCGACCCAATGCAAGTGGTTCCTTTTATGAATTATTAGATTAATTATCAATTTACGGGAATAACAAGAGCAGGACATGATCAGGAATTCAGGAGTTCAGGTTACTGTATATAATACAGGATAACAGGTCACTGATCATGATACAGGATATCAGGTCACTGTACACAGTACAGGATAACAAGACAGGGTTCCCGTAAATGTGATAATCACAGGTCAAGTATATCATGCTGGGTGTCAAGTGATAGCATGACAGGATGATGATATTTGGCAGGTGACAAGTCATGTCAAGAGATTGATAATAATCCGGTGGCAAGTCATATCATAACAAGGGGCCTTGCCAAGAAGTAGCATGTCAGGTGTTAGGTGATAGCGAATCAGTTGACAGGTGATATACATGTGTTAAATAGTAACATGCATAAATGACAGGTATGAAGAAATGACACGGTGGTAGAATAGTAGCTGAGCACAACAAAGCGGAGCTGAGCAAGCTGGAAGTACAGACAGCAAACAGTATTTAACACTGGAGCGTCTGGCGAGGTTACCGGGACGACTCGACTGAAGTACGAGCGGTAAATCTGGCAGCAACTCGCCTAGACGAATCTAGTGGTAAAGCGCTGAACGCTGATCATGATAACCAGGCGCAGCTGAACAAGCTGGAGGCACAGGCAGCGAACAGAGTTTAGACACTAATACGCTCTGCGAGGCTACCGGGGCACTCGGATTAAGATACGAGTGGAGAATCCGGCAGCAACTCGCCTAAACGAATTTAGTGAATAAAGCACTGAGTGCTAAGCATGCTCACCAGGCGGAGCTGAGAAACCTGACGATCCCAATCACGCCTCTTCCGAGACAGTGAGGGACCGGAGGCTGAACTGAGAGACCTGCCGGTCCAAATCACCTCTCTTTCGAGATAGTGAGTGACCGGAGGTTGAAGGGTCCGGAAGCCAAGTATGGTATAAGGCAGTACAATACATCACAGGCATGGTATATGTGCAAGGATGAAACTACTCTAGTACAAGCATTCGTCACAGAGCAATACATGTCCAGATATTGGCACTCGGCCATACACAGATACAGGGACTCAGCCCGATACAAAATACATGAAATGAAATACATGGAGTAAAACACATGTCGACCCGACGAAGCGGGGAAACCCAAATGGAGGCGAGAGCGAGGACACTCGCCTAAATCACCGGAAAGCCGAAAGTCTGGAATCCATGGAACTCGCGCACGCGCCATAAAATAATATATAATTGTGAGGAGAGAGAAAGTGAAGAGGAGAGAGAAAGAGTGAGAGAGAAAGAGGGAGAAACCTAGAGAGAGAAAGGGACACAGGGAGACGCGAGCTTGAGGAAGTGAGACGCGGGGGTCACAGACGCGGGAGTCGCGTCGCGGGAATAGCAGACGCGGGAATCACAGACCCAGGAATAGTAGACGCGGGGTTCGCAAACGCGGGAGTCGCGTCGCGAGAATAGCAGACGCGGGAATCACAGACGCGGGAGTCGCATCGCGAAGGAGCCACAACGCGGGGTTCGAGACCCGCGTTCAAGTCAGGCCATGAGGAGAACGCAGACGCGGTCGTGGGTCCCGCGTCGCGTTAGCACGAGGAGATCACAGACGCGGGTATTAGCCTCGCGTCGTGACGACACGAGAGGGACACAGACGCGGGCGTTGGCTCCGCTCTGCGTCGATACATTAACGCGGAGGCTGCGTTACGGATTGCCTGGACGTGGGGGAAGAGATCCGCGTCGGTAAATACAACAGAGAGAAGGAGTTCTAGAGAGAGAATTTAGGGAGGAGAGGGAGATTAAATTAGAAGAGAGAGAGGATAGGAGAGAGAGGATTCAGGAGAGAGAAAGAGAGATAATACATGAGAGAGAGAGGGGGGAGAGAGAGAAACGCAGAGAGAGAGAGAGAGAAACGCAGGGAGAGAGAGAAAGAGAGAAAAGTGGGACAGGAGAGAGAAAGAGAGGAATTAGGGGCTGCTCTCGCAGCCCCCCCCCTCACGCAAGGAGGGCCCACAGGTCCGTGGGCCCTAGGGGACCTGGCCGGCTCTCTGCCGGCCAGAGGCCTGGCCGGCGGTGGTCTGGCCGCCGGCGGCGCCAACAAAGGAGGAGGGGAGAGAGAGACACCAAGGGAGAGAGAGAGAGAACAGGGGGGCAGCAGCCCCCCCTTCACATGCACAGGGGGCTGGAAGCCCCCTGGCCGGGCGAGGCTGCCGACCGCCGGCGGAGCGCCGGCGGGGCGCCGAAGCTGGGGTGGCCGGAGGCCACCCCAGGGGAGAGACAGGGAGGGGGCAGCAGCCCCCCTCCCACCAGCAAACCACGGCCAGGGCATGCTGCCCTGGCCGGGCCCAACTCTGGCCGCATCAGTGCGGCCAGAGGGCAGAGGGGATCGCCGGGGGCTCGCCGGCCCTCGGTCGCAGGCGCAGGCCAGGGGTGGCCGTCGGCCACCCCATCAGTGAGGAAGAGAGTGGGTGAAGAGGAGGGAGAGAGAGAAAGAAAATGGAAAGGAAAAGAAAAGGGAAGAAAAGAGAAGAAAAGGAGAGAGGCCGGAGTTGGGGGTCCCCGCCGGCATCGAGGTGGCCGGAGCGCCGGTGGTGGTGGCTGGATGGGGTCGGCCCTCTCTTGGAGGAGGAGAAGAAGAAGGAAGGAGGTGGGGAGAAATGAAGAAGAAAGAAAGAAAATAGAAAAGAAAAAGAAAAGGAAAAGGGATGATGATGGGAAAGGGGTAGGTGAGGGGTGTGGTGATGGGATGCGGCCCACGTGGAGGGGAGTGGGCTGCTGGGGTTGTTAGGAGAAAAGAAAGAAAGAAAGAGGAGAAAAGATAAGAAAATAATAATATAATAATATGGGCGCGAAATCGACTGTTCCAGAAAAACCCCCAAAAATACCCGGAGGTAGAAAACGTCATCCTGAGGAATAATATGAAATCGGTTTTCCAAAATAAAATCCCGTTTTCAAATTAAAAATCCGGAAGCCAACCGCCGATACCGGTCTACACCGGGTCGGCCGGGTTTTGATAAATTCTGAAAAATCCCAGAAAATATATTAAGAATAAAATATAATTTTAAGAAGTAAAGTGAAAGCGGAATTCAGAAATTCAATCCCGATTGTAAACTAAAAATCCTGGAATCAACCAGCGATACTGGCCGATACCATATCCGGTGGAATTTTCATAAATTCATAAAATCCTCAGAAAAAGTATTTAGGTAAGAAATGTGATTTTAAGAAATAATGTCTAAAGACACTTTTAGTAATTCCAATTAGTTTGTAAATTAAAAATCTGGGAATCGGTCAGCGGCACTGGCCGACACCGGTTTGAAGATTTCCAATTTAATTCAGGAAAATTCCAGAAAATCACAGAAAATCTAAAATATTAGAAAACGATGTTCAAAACTGAAATTGGTCAAATCGGAATACCGGAATATCTAAATCGAGCAATACTCTAGGATCGGGCCCTCGGTTCAGACTAGGGCTGACTCCGAGTCTACGAATCCAAATCCAAGACAAAACGTTCATGTAAATAATTCATAATACAAAATAAATACAGGAAGTAAATCAAAAAAATACGATCAGAAAATACGAATACGCAACTAAGTACGTATTCCGGGAACGGGGTGTTACATAGCCTCAAGATTCTTGCCATTTAAACAATAATCATTAGTGATGGCAAGGTAAACATGAATGCCTAGGGCCTTGAGGTACAAGGACATCTTAACCTTCCAAATTTGGATGTTAAGAATGTCAAAAGTGGGTGGTGACATGAAGTCCATGGTGTGTGTACAAATATTATGATTAGCCTAAAAATGAGGATCTTTAACTCTAGGTTGTAAGACCCAAATTCAGAGCACTTGGCTCTGATACCAATTGTAAGTTCACCTAGAGGGGGGGTGAATAGGTGATGGCTAACCTAATGGTCACTTAATGACAAATAATGCGGAATTAAAACTATTATGACCTAAACTAAACTCTTATACTAAACACCACGTATAACACAAGAGTGTTGCTGAATTCCCGTGAAGGACTCTGGACAAACTCCTCTAGATTCCCCTAGATAAGGGTTGAGGTGCCACGTTGGCTCTCTTGGTTGAATACAAGTGTTAGCAAACAAACCCAAGCAAGTATATCAATATGAGCACACAAGTATATCAAGCATATAAATATAAACACAATAATGAATGCAAGATATAAACAAGGAGATAGAGAGAGAGAGAGAGTGAGCAATCGCAAACACAAGGGATTTGTTTCGAGGTTCGAGCACACTTGCTCTACATCCCCGCCTTCGACACACGAAGGATTTCCACTATGCTTAATCCCCATGGATCACTCCTCGGTGCCGCAACACCTACAAACCCTCGGACTCTCTAGTCCCGTACACACCGCAAGCCCACCGGCTCGCCGAGGCCGCACCTCAAACAAGAGTTCACACACGAACTCGAAACAAACGCGAACGCACTCGTCCGCCTCCTCAAGAAACAAGAAAAGATCTCTTGGTGATCTAAACACTTTGATCACCAATAAAAACTCTCACAACAAAACCCTATAGGTAGATATAGCAATGGATAGCTCAAGTGGGTGTGTGAGAAAACAAGGATGAAAATTGTGCAGGAAAACTCAAAGAATCACTTTAAACACTCTTGATAAACTCTCCTTTGATTGGAAATATTTGCTCTCAAATATGTGGAGAAAACCTTTTGAAAGGATAAGAAAAACTGGCTTGAAAGCTCTCCTAAAATCTTAATCAAAACAGCCCCCAAATGCCCCATTTTATAGAGTCTGGAAAACTAGCCGTTGGGGTCTGTCAGGCCTATCGGTCGACCGCCCGGTCGACCGACCAACGGTCATATTTCAGACCGTTGTGCCATCGGTCGACCGTCGGTCGATCGAGTTAGGATACAGAGAGCAAGTCTCTCTGTCCGGTCGACCGCGCGATCGGCCGGGGCCTTTCCAGAGAGCAGAGCTCTCTGGACGGTCGACCGGGTCGGTCGGCCGGCCCTCCTGCCAGAACTGGCGTGCACGTCTGTGCACGTCGGTCGACCGGGTCGGTCGACCGGCTGAAGCCAGGTCAGGTCTGAAATAGGGATTAAAAACTTGGTCTTTTGGCTAAAATAAAATCCCATAAATACTGAAAAATCTACAAAAATAGTTTTACCAATATACTATGATAAACAAACATGCTTGCACAAAATCAAGGCATGTTACAAATGATTTGGACTATTTTTGTAAGATGGAAAAATTGGCTTAAAACAAAATGGTATTTTTCAAAACTTATTTTTCCAACCTTTGTTTTTCTAAAACATCTCCAAATACAAAAACAAGATATTTAAACAATTTTTAAAGCATAGTGTGTATGGATATGATCCACTACACAAACATGGTGAAATATCTATGTTTTTTACATTAAGCTCTAAACATGATTTTTGATAAAAGATATGTAAATAAGAAATTCCAAAATCCAAACATGTATTTTCTAAAATAGAAAATCTTTTGTAAAACAAACTAAATTAAGAGTGTGTGTGTATATGTACTTGAGCAATCCACCAACTACTCTATCCTTTACATTTTATCTAAAAACAAAATCTTATAAAACAAACCTAGACTCAAGTCTTCATCTTCTTGAAGTCTTCACTTGAAGCCTTCTTGACTTGGTCCAAACACCGTGCTAGCTCCAAAACTTGACTTTGAATCCTTTGTTGAAGCTATGCACCAACTAAGATCTTGATCATAAATCTGTCACTAATTAAACACAAGATCATTAGTAAACATAACTACATGAGTTGATCATCATCGAAACTAGAGTGATGGGCCTTTGGGCCAACAAAATTGTATTCATAGCTCTTTGGTATGTTGCCCCAGCGTTCTTTAATCCGAAGGGCATTAGCAATATACCCCCAGTGGTGTCCTGAAAGAAGTATGTTTTTCATCATCAGGGTACATTTTGATTTGATTGTACCCTGAGAATCCATCCATAAAGGACATTCGATCAAACCCATACGATTTGAGGTTACTCGTTTGAATACCAACTGCTTACCTATATGAGGGCTACTACGACATTCAGAGAGCATGGCTGTGATGAGCCGTTCACAGCAACAAGACGGAGTGATCTGATTAGCACTCCTTTTCTTTGTCAAGTAATCTCTTAGATCTGTTGGAGGAGGATCAAAGAGATTAGCCTTAGGTTTTTGAGGGCTTTTCAGCTTCTGAGAGCCACCCTTGCGTCGTGAATCTGAGACGCAAGGTTCAGAAATGCGGAGCTCACGCTGTGTAGAACAGGCGCAGCTTTCATGTTTTGAATTTAAAACGTGGGTCTCGTGCCTCTGCTGAGCAGAGACGCGGACCTCACGTTGCTGATTGTCGCGTTTGGTTTGTTTTCCCTTGATTTGCAAAGGGAAAAACTTACAATAAAAAGAGTTGAGGAGCTAAATTACAAGTATTCTAAAAGATTATATGTTGATCTCCTCAGAGATTCTGGAGAAGTGTGCCAATAGGAGTCTGGTCAGCGCGTGACCACTTTGTCCCTTTGACGATGCGAGCGATGAGATTCCCTTCTCGCCTGGTTCGGGGAATCGGAGAACAGAAGGTTGGTAGAACCCTCTTGTTACTTCTCAAAACCGCCTTCACTTAGGAATTCCTTCTCGCCTGGTTCCGGAGATTCCTTGAGAAGAAGGTATTAGGGTATCAGCACCCTGAATAGAGAAGTAATTCTCTAAAAGTCTCTGAATTCTTGTGCGCGGGTGCGTCGTGAAGAAGTCTCTGCTTGTGGAGTCCTCTCTCTCTCTTTGCCAGGGGTCTCTTGCACATTGTCCCCTCTCCTTGTGCCCCTGGTGGGCTATTTATAGGGAGAGCAAGGGTATAATCATTCCTTGAAAGTATAGAAACAGATTGAATCAAATCTGTTTAAATCTGGAAAGTAGCCTTGCTGCGAGGCTAGGATCAGCTTCTGCGAAGCTAGAAATGGCAGGTCGGTTGATCCTCTTGATCTGTTTTGATCCTTTCCATATCGTTGGAGGATTTTTCCTGATCCTCTTACTAGTTTTAGAAGAGTCAAGAGATTGTGGCAATCAACTGCCAAATTAGATCTCAGATTTGATCTTGATTAGATCTGATCTTGATCCGATTAGATTTGATTGATCAAAGGTTGACCATGACAGACCAGCAGCGGCGCTGCCCGCTTTGAACTCACAGCGGAGCGAGAGGCAGTATTTGGCGAAGTCAGAAGAAGGCTCTTCGGCGAAGCTACCGCATACCCTTCTGCGCAGTTGCGTATGGCTTCAGGCGAAGCTGACTCTCTCTGCGGAGTTGCGCTTCAGCAATTCAGGCGAAGCTATGAGTTAGCTTCCTGGCGGAGTTTGAATGGCTTCAAGGCGAAGTTTAGATGATCTTAGCCTCTCAGGCGAGGCTATCCCTTTGGGCTCATGTGATGCTAAGTGCTAGCATCATAAACCTGCTGAGGTCTGTTCAGAGATAATCCGGGCTCACTGTCTGCTTGCTGGATCAGTGGAGTCCAAGTTGCTTCCTTGTCCCTCGGAGATGGGTGAAAACTGGTCGTCAGCTTGCCTGTCACTTGTCTTTTGTAAATGTTAACAAGTTTAGACATTGTTCGGGCCAGTAAGAATCTCGTCTTTTTTAAGTGTCAACAAGACCCCCTTCAAAGTTTTCGAAAGTCTGCAATGGCTCAGACTTCGAAATACTTTGAACTACTTTGATCGGTGGTATGTGAAGTACGAACGTCATCATGGTGGTTGAGTTCAGCTTCGCTTTTAATCCTGCTTTGGGATAGATTCGCCAAAGAATCATGTAGATTCGCGATTCTGAGTAGCTTCGCATCCGGGTAGCTCTGCGTCTGGAATAAGTTCGCTTTGGAACATCTTCCCTTTACCGAGGCCAACTGCTGTGGGTCAATCACGAGAAGGATTACTCCTTTTTCGAGGTCAGAATGACTTCTCTCGCATTAATCGAGGGAGATATTCTTCCCTCGTGCGTTTCTGAGGGAGGATATTCCCTCTCTTCAAGGCGTCTTCAAGGCGTAATAAACGCCTTTATGAGGGAGAGCGTTTCTTCCTTTGCACGGTTCCAAAGGAAACTGTTCCCTTTTTCAAGGCGCAATAAATGCCTTAAATGCGCTCGTGCTTCCACGCTTGAGGCGGCAGTGCTCAGGCCATGAGGCCTATAAATAGGACACCTGAGGTCCTCTGAAGAGAAGTGATCTGCTCTTCTTCTCTTCTCTTGGTTGAGAGAGATACTCAGATCTCTGAGCTAGTGGGGATGCCCACTCTGGTTATTACCCGGCCAAGGACCGGTAAGTCTCGATCATTCAGAGACCTTACGAATGAGCTTTTAGGAAGTTCATCTCCCCTAGTTTATCTTTAGCTTTAATCAGCTGCTTCAGGGATTAATTTCCCTTGTTCTCCATTTAACTGATCTGCAGAGAAGGATTTCAGCATAGCTTCCCAGCGAAGCTATCATTTTGACTTGATCAAAGAAAGATCACTACATGCGTGTTAAGTCCGCTACACAGGCAAAACTTGGGACTTAGTCTCTTCAAAGTTGAGCCAGTATTGTCATATAGGTGGGGCTAAGACTGCGTCCCTCAGGATCAGTCTGGCATAGCCATATAGGCGAGACTAGGACTTGGCATTTGCTGAGCTAGCCCATCATCTCTGTGCAAGCGAGGCTATCCTCTGCTTAACTGAAATCAATCCTTAACTGAATCGGATATAAATTGCTTCGCCCCAAAGGATTTGACTTAGCGTTTTTGCAGCTTTTCCTTTGACTTACTGCTAACTTGTTTCAGTTTGCATCGCAGTGAGCTATGTTCGCCAATCTTGTGACTTGATGAAAGAGACCAGAAAGTTGCCTCTTGCTTTTCTAGTTGAAACTTTAAATTCTAAGCAGGAGGAACAACTGGGGCAGCTGATGTGTGTTCCAGAAGAGGTTAGCAGTAGCTTATCCGAGATGATCCACTTCGAGGCGAGGCTGGTAACCGCTTATCCGAGATGATCCACTTCGGGAAAGCAGACGTCAGCTGTAAGGTCGCGGATCTTCCCATTGCCAATTTTCATCAAAGAAGATCCAACATGCTGGTGGCGATCAGTCCTTTGCCAATTTTGATTGCGGAAGGTTCAACTTTCTGGTGGCACAATCTGTCCTGGTAGCACCATCTACCATTATGTGAAGGATGACGGCCTTGTACAGGAGGAAGGCCTTTCGTGTCCAGTTGGTTTCGCTTGAAAGTAGATAAGACCACTTGTATGCCTTTTGAGCAAATGATTTTGTTGTATGAAACACAACCTTGATGTAGTAGCATCAATATACCTTTCCTTTTAAATCAATAAAGATTTGTTTTCTGCTTATCTGATTTTTGCTTTGGCTTCATCTTGAACTTGAATCAGTCAGGCGGAGCTAGACTTCAAGCGAAGTTAAAGATAGAATCCTTTCTGAATCAGGAACGCGCTTCCAGCGAAACTAGCATGAGTTTCCCGCGAAGTTCGGACTGTGCTTTTAGCGCAGCCGAGGCAAGCTTTTCGGCGAAGTTATTGATACATCGCACGAAATCCGCATTTGACTCGTGGCGAATCAGCGCTTCTCGGGAAGGCGCTTTAGGCGCCGTTTCAAATTAATTTGAAACGACAGCCTGTGCTCTTATCGAGGCGTCGTTTCAGGCGATCATCAGCCTATAAAAGCCCCATCAGGCTGAGAGAGAAGGTCATCACTTCTTTTTTTTTTTGAAATTTACAGAGCACTTGACTCTTTTCTTCTTCTTCTCTTCTTCAAGAACTTGCATTGTTCTTCAATGGCTCCCAAGAGACGAGCGGGAAAAGAAGTGGCAACTTCTGCAGCGGAGGGTCCTTCTCCTCCTCCGGTCATCGAACGACCAATCGCCGGTAGGGAACTTTCCCTTTCGATTAGAGACTGTCGTTTCTCTCTTAAAGCCAATTTCTGGCTATCTTTGGATGAACCCAAAAATAATCAATTATGATCTATTATTCTTAGGGAATTCAATTCCCTGAATTTCCCTTGCTTTCTTGATCGGGAATCCAAGAACTAAAGAGTTCTTCTTCAAGCTTCCAGGCGAAGCTATCCCTTAGGCGGTTTACATCCTGTTAAATGACAGGATGCGAAGTTGTCCTTTGAAATTTGACAGAAAAGGACCGTAATGCCCTTAAAATGATCTTCAGACCATAATATCCTTCTGACGAAGTTAGTCCTCAGGGCTGTATCGCATTCTGTTTAAGCTTCTAAAGCGAAGCTAACACTTGGATATTTCCTTGTATCCGGCTTTTGTTGCGAAGTGCGGAATTAACTGCAACTGCGAGGCTAAACTTCGGGGCGAAGCTATCGTCATACTAGCTTCACTCGGAGAGCGAAGCTATGCCTTAGCGGAAATTGTGTTTTTGTTTAGGCCTTTGCTTGGCTGATGAACTAATCATAGTTTCTCTTTGTTCCTACAGTGCACTATACTCCTGGTCCTTCGAACAATCTATTTGGGATGGCCAAGGGATTGGACCGCAATGTCAGCCTGCAATTCCATGGGCAGGCTTCTCTGTTTAGTGAGCGGAGCTCTCTCGTTCGAGACACGCTTATTTATGGTGGGAATCAACGCACCACGAGGAGCATTCTGACTACGGCTCCCCTTGAAGATTTTGACCGTCGAACCTATAGGAAGCCCGACTTCATGTTCGGGGATGCCACGCCAGACCCTGATCGCCAGCTGTTGGCCGAGGAGGGGCAGTGGATTTTCCAGTTGGATGGCGAGAAATTCTATCTTCCGTCTAACAAGCGGCATTTTTCTTTGTCTTTCTTCCAATGCGTGACGCAGGCTCGGAAGATGTCGTGGGAAGTGAGCTGGAGTACCGACTCCGTTCATGTAGGGAAACTGATGCTTCAGTCTCCTGGTTATGCAAGAGCGGGGCCTCCTCGTTGCATTATGGGTCTACATCCTAGGAATGTATCGCGAGAGATCCCAGTGGGAGAAAATCCTGCGGTGGCTGTGACCTTTGGCAACCAATTCTGCAAAGTTAATAGGAACTACCCAGCCACTGACTTCAGGACTCCAGGCTGGATTCACCCTCCGAAAGCATGGTGGAGGGATTTAACTGTATACATCATCGCTCATTTCGAGGAGGATCTGGAGAGGCTGAACCTTCATGAGGTCGTCAGGGCGACCTGCTACGGCATTCAGATGAGTGTAGCGTGCTTCTATGCCATCTTCGAATTGTACTGCCAGGCTACAGGGACTTTCTTCACCCCTGTTGGCGAACTGGGTATGGCTCTGCATGAGATGTGGGAAGTCTCTGCTCTGCCCTTGGGATCTTTCCCATATGAAGAATACTTCCCGTGTGAGGTGGAATTGGCACTTCTGGAGAAGCAGGAGCCCGTCTTGTTTGAGACCTACCGGGAGTTGATGTGCCATTTGTACATTTGCTCCAGCATGCATGGAAGCAGAAAGGGAACTTCATGCAGCTTGAAGAGCTGGGGAGATTATTTGTTCCCAGATATGGGGAACACTCCAGAAGCGGCTCATTGTGGAGTCGCTGACGAAGACATCTTTAGCCGGATGCAAAAGCATTCTCAAGGGGATCTAATTGTGGAAGAGGATGATGGTCCCTATGAAAAAGGCGATGTTCTTCGGAGTTTCCATCACCATGCTCGTCGGCCGATATCCCGAAAAGCACTACTGGCTGGCTTCTTGACAGTTTGGCTGAAGCGGTGCGTGGTACCTTCTTCGGGTGGCGTCATTCATCCGAATATCCTACTGCCTGCTGTTCGTTTAGTCCATGGTCGTTCTCTGAGACTTCTTCCGGCCATGGTGTGCTGTATTCAGAGAGGCCTTCGTGCATTAACGGAGGCTTTTTGCAGGCCGCCAACGACGAAGCGTGGAAAGGGGACCATTTCGCCCCGCGACGGACCCAATCCCAGGATAGGTCTGCCGTACACTTATTTAATGGCGTGGTTCGCCCTGCACTGTCCTTCTTTGATTGAAGCTGGAGAAGACCCCCCCTGAAGGTGTTCGAATGGCGCTTCTCCGCCGATTCGAAGGATGTTCCTGGCAAAAGACTTACGTGGCTGAGGCCCATAAATTGGTGCGTCGCTATGACGTCTATAGTCTTTTTCGCTGCTTCCCCCATATTCGGGATGCAGGCTATGATGAGGAGTTCAAAGATGCGGGGGAAGGGCAGTCATCGCTGAGCCGGGGAATTTTTGAGTGGCTGGTCAGCATTCGGCCCTCACATTTATTATATCGAAGCGGGGATACCTGCTACTTGGAGCCTTATGTTCCAAGTCGGTTTGCTCGACAGTTTGGATATGACCAATTGTATGTGGGCAATCCAAATCTCAATCTGGCCTTCATGGGGAGCCTCATTGATGGAGCCCGAGCTTGGCGATTCTTCATTGCAGGCTGCACCAAGGCGCGGCTGCGTATGCCGTTGAGGACTCCTAACCTTCTAACGACCCTGAGCTTCTGTCAGTGGTATGCGACTTCCAACTCCACAACCCTCGGATTCACTGTTAACAATTCTGGTGTGAAGTTAATTTCTCAGCGGCTAAAGCGGAAGGTCTCTGAGAAAAGGGAAGGTAAGAGGGTTCGCGTCCCGGGCATAGAAGAATTCGTTGCTGTCGATGACAGCGAAGCCTCGGATGCGGAAAGTCCTCGCTTCGAAGTGGAGACAGGTGCCGAGACTCCTGCAGCTGGTTCTGGTGTGATGGGGACGGCTCCCCCAAGACATGTAGAAGAGGCGGAGGAAGAGGATCCCGACGTTCCTCTTAAACGCAAATGGACAGGTAGGTCTCGTAGAAGCAGTTGATGAAGAAGCCCCGTCGCCAAGCTCTTACGGTTGTTGTAGAGGGCGAACCATTTGTGGCGGTTCCTCCTCTTGTCCCATTAGTAGTTGAACCGTCAATTGCTGAACCGGCGACTAGTGAAGTTGCTCCGGACCTGGGTAAAATCAGCTTCGTCCTTGTAATATACCTTATATGTGTTTTAGATAACTCACATTCGTTTTGTGATGCAGGAACTGAGGCAGTGACAAGCCCGAGAGCTGGGGCCGTCGAAGAACAAGGGGAACATTATGATCCCCTGTTCACTTATAAAGAGGGTGATGAGGCTGGCTATTTTGCCGTCTCAGAAGAATTCGGAGGCAATGCAGCTGACGTTGGTCCTTCGGGCGCCGGGACTTCGAAGGGAAATTCTAAACTTCTAGCTCCTTTGGGTGGACCACGGAGGGTTCGGCGAGCGAAGGTGAGCCGGCTGTCCGTGTTGACTCTGCCAAAGACTTTTCGATAAAGCCCGTAGAGACTGATGTGGCTGCCAAGACGATAGAGGCGACATCATCTTTTGGTATTGGTTTGGCTTTTTGACTTTTACTATTTGTTGTGTCCTGCCTAAACACAATCTTGTTGCAGGTGTTCCGCCTCTGGGTGCGTCAACTTCAAGGGAGCCAACCGATCTTCCCGAGGGGTCCAGGGGTGACATGAGTACTTCCACCGCGGCGGATGCTGCTGTATTGGATGCTTTGTATGGTGACCTACCTCCTTATCGGCGTGAGCCAGCCAGAGGAACAGAGGTTGAAGGGGCGGTAGTCACGGAGACAACTTCACTCCCAACTATATCAACGAGTGAGATGCCATCAGTTTTACCAGGTGCGGAGCTGAGGGTGATTACAAGTCCTACTTCCCCAACGCTGGTGGTTGAGCCTGCTATCCAGGAAATGGTCACTAGTCCTACCTCGGTTGTGGCTAGTGTACTGGTTTCAATGAGGACTCTGCCAAGATCACCGATGACTTGCCATGCTGCTGCAGCCAGTGTTCCCGCTGTTCCTTCCACGGTAATGTCAACAAGGCCGGTGGAATCTTCTGAAGCTGCCCGTCTGCCAGGAGTGGCCGAGGCTGAAAATAAATTTGTAGCTGAGATAGTGGACAGCTTTTATAAGGGCTTGAAGCGATCCATCGATCTGGTCTTGAAAGGCTCGACTATGTCATTTACTACATTAAAGGTGGTCCTCTCCCGAAGTATTGAGTTCGAGACTTCGGAGGGGATAACCAGGCCGCTGCATTAGAACTTCTGGTAGACCAATTTGAGAGGGACGTAGAGGAATGGCGCCGTCTCGGCCGTTCGGACTGGAGTCTTCGGTTGATGAGCAGCTTGCGCACCTTGTCGCTCAAATGCATGAAGCCCGTCTTGCTGCTCAGGAAGCTGCTAAGGCCATTTCTTCTGACTTGAAATCCCTGGAAACAAGGCAAGTAGAGCTTGGGGACGCCATAGATGCTTCTAACAGTGCTCTTCTTGACGCTAAAGACAAAATTGAGAAGGCCAAGTAGATGATCAGGAAGGCAAATCTTCTCTTATCCAAGGCTGAACCAGTGCGTCTTGAAGAGACTGCGCGGCTTGAGCAGCTTAAGGCTCAGAGTGACGAACTCTCGCTGTAAGAGTTAGCTCAGAGGGCAACCTTGGTTGAGGTTGAAGCTCGCTTGGCTCAGACTTCGAGTTTTAATGAGGCTGAGTTGAGGTCACAGGCGCTTGTCAGGGCTGCTAATGATAAGAAGACAAGGCTGGCCTTCCTTGAAGGGCGGATCAAATCTTATGAAACACCATCATAGCTTGTCATATCTGTGCCTTCATGTATCCCTTCTTTTCAGAATCAATAGAAGTAATTTTGTTTTGACTCTCCTGTCGTATTTCCGACTTGTTTAATCTTTTGAATTGTCGCTTCCAAGTTGTATTGCAGCCATTTGAGAAAATAATCCTTACTGTACTGAATAATGAGACTTGGCTATCTGCCGGTTCAGAGGTCGCAATGACATAACCGGTTGAGAAGCCACCAAGCTCGAAGTAGTCCTTGACGGACTGAAAGGTGAGACTTGGCTATCTGTCGGTTCAGAGGTCGTAATGACATAACCGGTTGAGAAACCACCAAGCTCAAAATTGGTGATACTTGTCTTTTGTAAATGTCAACAAGTATCGAGACCTGTCTTTTGTAAATGTCAACAGGCTCAAGGTTGAGACTTATCTTTTGTAAATGTCAACAAGCTCAAAATTGAGACTTGGTTATCTACCAGTTCAGAGGTCGCAATGACATAACTGGTTGAGAAACCACCAAGCTCAAGGTTGGTGATACTTGTCTTTTATAAATGTCAATAAGTATCGAGACCTGTCTTTTGTAAATGTCAACAGGCTCAAGGTTGAGACTTGTCTTTTGTAAATGTCAACAAGCTCGAAATTGAGACTTGAATATCTGCCAGTTGAGAGGTCGCAATGACATAACTGGTTGAGAAACCACCAAGCTCAAAATTGGTGATCTTCTCTTTTGTAAATGTCAACAAGTATCGAGACCTGTCTTTTGTAAATGTCAACAGGCTCAAGGTTGAGACTTGTCTTTTGTAAATGTCAACAAGCTCGAAATTGAGACTTGGCTATCTGCCAGTTCGGAGGTCGCAATGACATAACTGGTTGAGAAACCACCAAGCTCAAGGTTGGTGATACTTGTCTTTTGTAAATGTCAACAAGTATCGAGACCTGTCTTTTGTAAATGTCAACGGCTCAAGGTTGAGACTTGTCTTTTGTAAATGTCAACAAGCTCGAAATTGAGACTTGGTTGTCTGCCGGTTCAGAGGTCGCAATGACATAACCGATTGAGATGCCACCAAGCTCAAGGTTGGTGATACTTGTCTTTTGTAAATGTCAACAAGTTTCAAGACCTGTCTTTTGTAAATGTCAACAGGCTCAAGGTTGAGACTTGTCTTTTGTAAATGTCAACAAGCTCGAAATTAAGACTTGGCTATCTGCCAGTTCAGAGGTCGCAATGACATAACTGGTTGAGAAACCACCAAGCTCAAGGTTGGTGATACTTGTCTTTTATAAATGTCAACAAGTATCGAGACCTGTCTTTTGTAAATGTCAACAGGCTCAAGGTTGAGACTTATCTTTTGTAAATATCAACAAGCTCAAAATTGAGACTTGGCTATCTGCCAGTTGAGAGGTCTGACATAACTAGTTGAGAAACCACCAAGCTCAAAATTAGTGATACTTGTCTTTTGTAAATGTCAACAAGTATCTGAAAAGGGAACACCTAGAGGGGGGGTGAATAGGTGTTAGTGCTAATCTAAAACTAAATGCAAAACTAAGTGCGCTAAATGCGGAAGCTAATGCAAATGTTGCACAAACTAATACAATACAACAAGTGTAGCCGAATTCCCCTTGCGAGGCTCTGGACTAACTCCTCTTGATTCCCCTTGAAATGGGTTGAGGCGCTATGTGAAGCTCTTGTTGGATGAGTATAAGTTAGGCACACACACAAGCAATCCAAGTAATGTGCACACACAATCAAGCCAAGCAATCAAGGATATAGCAATATGGAGTATGCAATGGTAACACAAGCAATGTATATAATATGCTATGAAAGAATAATGCTTGCACAAAAGTAAAGAGAATAGAGTTGAGAGAAATTGGATCAAACGCTAACACAAAGATTTGTTTCGAGGTTCGAGTACCCAACTCTACATCCCCGCCTACACCACCGTGTAGGATTTCCCAATCCACTATAGGAGTACCAAACTCCTCTCTCAACCTTACAATGCCACCGAGGCAATACAACAACCAACAACAACACCTCTACCGAAGAGGCTCTCAACCAATCTCAATCACCTCACACTTGAGGAATACAAACCAATCACCCGATCACCTCTACCGAAGAGGGATACAACAAGAATAAGGGTGTACAACTTAGAGGTTACAACAACAACATCAAAACTCTCTCTTTCTTTCCTTTTCCACAAAACAAAGATCCTAATAGTTTAGGATAGAAGATATAGCTCAAGTGTGGAAAAACTAAGTATTTTGATCAAAGAAAAACTCTTGGGAAAATAGCAAATTGATATAGACATGAAGAACAAGAAATCTATTCCCAAAATCCTATTTTTCTTTGAAAATAACAAAACACTTAAAACAATAAAGATGAATCTTTTTGCACTTAAAACTCTTTTGAAAACTCTTTTAAAACACTATAAATAGTCAGGAAATTTTGGCATCAAAATCTTAGAGAGAAACTCCAAACAATGAGGTATATATAGCCCCAATACGAAACTAGCCGTTAGGCTGATGTGGCAGCCTGACAGGCCTGGCGGTCGACCGGCCGGTCGACCGTCCAACGGTCATATTTTGACCCATTGAAGCTACCAGTCGACCGCCCGGTCGACCCAAACAAACAGAGAGCAGAACTCTCTGCAGCGGTCGACCGCCCGGTCGACCCAAACAAACAGAGAGCACTGTAAGTTCCCAGGTCGACCGGAGCGGTCGACCGTCCCAGTGCCTCCAAACGTGCACAGATTTGTGCACGTCGGTCGACCGGCCCGGTCGACCGACTCCTCCCTTAGTCGACTAGTCAGAGGACCAAGTCGACTTGGTTGAAGCCTGGAACAACAATCTGGGTCAGAAAAACATGTTAAAATATTTTCTAAAAATCTTTTAACACTTCTAAAAAATCACCAAAAATAATTTTATCATTTTATATGGGAACACAAACTTGTGATAAAAATTTCAAGACATATATTAATCATATCAATTCATTTTTGAGTCTTGCAAATTTTATCAAAAACAAAACTTGTATTTTTATCAAACTTGATTTTTCAACACATGAATAGGGATATCAAAATAAGTTTGTCTAGCAAGTTTAAAGCATGTATGTATATTTAGAATACATCTAATATACATAAAAATAAAGTAAACTTGTTTTGATCTACTATTCATGAAAACCAAATCCAAACCATAAAAACGTGTGTGTTGTGCACTTGAGCATATCAACTATAGTAAGCTTTACAAATGGGTCTAAAATACACTATCTAAACTAGGGATACCTAAGTCTTCTTGATGATCTTCATCTTCAAGTAGACTTGCTCCAAAACTCCATCCATGGGCTAGGCAATGTGTGATCTTGAAACTTTGGCCCTGGAATCATCATGAAAAGCTTCTAAACACCTTGTTGAAGCTAATCACCAACTAATATCTTGATTAATGATCTGAAACTTAAACAACACAAGATTATTAGTAAACATAACTACATGAGTTAGTCATCATCAAAACTAGAGTGGAAGGCCTTTGGGCCAACAATCTCCCCCTTTTTGATGATGACAAAACTCATGGAGTTATATATACATGGATTAAAGTTAAGCTTCAAAGAAGCTCCCCCTTAACTCATGCATAAGCAAATAAAAATATATGACAATGAAGCTCAAAAATATGTATGCAAATGTATGACATGTATGCAAATACAACATGTCAAATAATCATAAAAGTCATCAAGTTCTTATCTCCATACATTTGCAAAACAAAACATATATGCATATCTATTGTTTATTTGTTAAGCATAAGACAACTAAACACAAGTATGCATATAAACATGTATGCATCAACATGCATAAAACATATTCTAGAAGCTCTAGATACCAATTAAATTAATAAAACATTAACAAAACACTAGATGCTCTAGATACCAATAAAACTTAAAGCTTACCAATAAAACTTAATATATGCAAAAACATAAGTATGCATATAAAAACATGTTAAACTCTCAAATAATTCTCCCCCTTTTTGTCAATCATCAACAAAGGGGTAAACAAAGTAAAATCAAATCAAACAAATTTTTCTCCCCCTTTTGTCAAACAAAAAGATCAAGAAGGGGTGACTATAAACAACATGATATCAATAGATAAATATGTCAATGAAGCATCTTGATATCAATTGAAAATAAATAAAGATCAATAGATGTTATATGTTATATACATTCATGAAGAGGAAGACGCTAAGTTAGCTTCCCTACACATATGCATTACATGAAAGAGGGATGTTAAGCCCTAATTCACATAACACACATTATGTAATGAATAAGAGGAGATGTGAAGCTCCCCCTACACACGTGTACCACATAACGAAGAGATGTTAAGCTCTTCAATACAAGATACACTCATCATGATTCTATATGCATATAGTCAATACAAATCAAACTTTTGTATTTTTCTTAAAAAAACTTTTAGATACCAATTTTAAGTAAAAACACATGAAACATCTTGATATCAATTGAAATTAAACATAATAAATTTTGAATGTCTAAACAAAATTTTGATACCAATTGTAAATAATTTTCATATTAAACATATGATACCAATATGAAATTTTCAATCATAAAGTAAGGGAGTGAGAATCAAATACCAATTGAAAGACAAAATCAAATTTTCTCCCCCTTTATGAAATACCAACTAAAATGATGCATAGGCTTGATACCAATTTAAAAGTAATCAATTGAAACAAAATTGAAACTCAAGCACTAGCATAAACAAGATTTTATGAAAAATTTATATCTTAAGCACAAATAAAACAAGTATATGTGTATGAAATAGAATGAGTACCAATCACCAATAGATGATACCAATTGAAAATATACATACATAATAAACATATGAGTATATACAAAGATCAAAATGATACCAATTGAAAGAGTTCAATGATACCAATTGACATAACAATAAAAATAAGGTATAACTCATATAATCTAATCCACCCAATCAAGGTTCAAGTTTTAAATGATTTTCATTTTAAAGCATACATGACTATGATCTCCCTTCCAACCTCCCATAGATGGTAGGGGTTTTCAAAAATAGATTTGAAAATGTAGTTTTGTTTGAAAATCACTACCAAATTGAAGAATACGAACTAGTCAAAATGGAAAACTTATTAACTAGTGTGAAATCCTTCAAGCAAGGAATAAACTAAAAATAATTTTCATAAAACATGAAATCCACATGATAATCAACACTCTAATTCAATTAGGCATAAATATGACTCATGAATACAAAACATGAGCAAGCAATAAATGTGAGTGTACAAATAAAGTGTGAATATCATAATCATGAAAATATTCAATTAAGCTCAATTATTCCTTAAACATTGAAAACACGAAAATCATCAAAACTTATTTAACCTTCATGGCATATGTATGTCTAATACAAACTAAAGTATACATACATATCCCAAACACAACGAGTCCACAAAATATAAGCATTAAGGCACGTGGCTCAAAAAGGATAAACATGTATATCTAATAATTTGGACAAGATAGACATATACATGAAGTTAAACAATTAAACACAAAATCAAGAAAAGCTAAATCTTCACAAAAACAAATTTCATTTCAAGGTATATGTATGAATTGTCAACACAATAAGTATACATACATATCCCTAAACACAATTGAGTCCATATATAGATTTGCATGAAAGGCAAATGACTCAAGGGGTATACATGTATATCTTAAAGTTTGGCAATACAAACATATATACATGAAGTGAAAGCTCATTATCATAAAACAAATCCAAAAATGGGAATACAAGTTTGAAATGTATGAATCATCAAAACTAGACTATACTAGCACATCTAATGGGTTCAAATAAGCAATCAAGCCCAACTATATATACATTATTTGTCGCCCATTCTATGAACAAGTATATAACTAGTCTTAATGAAAACTAACATCTAAACAAGTAATCTTAATATGAAGCATCAAAAAACAAGATAAAAATCATCATGATAAAACTAAGACATGATTACTATGTAAATTCACATGCATTAGATTCATGATGTACATTATACCTTAAACAAAAGTGAGAACACTAAGTATGGGTTCATGCAAGCATGTGTGTCTCAAATACTATACATGTATGTCAAGGATCTAATAATCATGGTATTTACATACTAATCCATAGACATCAAAAACATGCTATAAATAATGAAATGGAAAGCATGTAAACAATAAGTTGGGAGTAAAGGATTGTTACCAAAACCGAAGAAGCAACTCTCCTTGTCTCCAAAACATGGTGGTCCTCTCCACCAAAACACTTCCCTTGAAAGTGATGCATCCAATTGATTTCCTTTAAGTCCGGAACGCATCCACTCCAAGGTGTCATCACTCTCACGTCATGTGAGAGCCCACACCTACATCAAAAATAATAGGAGGGGTGGTCTTTGGTACCCATACTCTTTTGGGTCCATGGGGGTTAGTACCTTCTCTAACCCAAACAAACTTCTTTGCTAAATTCTCAACATGTAATCTATCATAACAAAATTTAGTAAGGTGGCCCTTACGACCACAATGTGTACAAGTGTACACATGAGCATACGTGTGATGGTGTCCGTGAGGAGCATGTGTACGCCGTGGAGGGTGTGCATGCATAAAAGTTGAAACTTGTTTCTTTCGAACCAAGGATTCCAAGCGTGTGTGGTTCATGGCACATTGGCTCATAGTGGAGCCCAAGCAATCAACCTTCTTCTTAAGCAAACAAATATCATCATTAATCTTAGAAGAAGAAGTGTGGCATGCAATAGGTGAAGTGTGTGATACTACCCTAGCATGGCAAACATATGCATCAATCTTATTTTGCAAAATAATATTTTTCTCTAAACAAACATTTAAATCATTTGAAATAGAAATAATCTTATTTTTCAAGGCAACATTTTCTTTTAAAACAAAATCAACTTTCGAAGACAAATTTTCATTTTTCTTCAAAAGAGTTTCACAATTATTTTTAGATTTTAAAAATTCATTTTCTTTAAGTGCAAGATCTAATTGAGATCTTAATGCATCCCTTTCATTAGAGACCTCAACCTTCTCTTGTAAAACATTGTCAAGTCTAGAATGCAAACATTTATTTTCTTTTTCAATTTCTAGACTTTTCTTTTTCAAAACTTTATATTTTTCAATTAGTTTTTCACAAACAATTGAAAGTTCTTCATTTAAAGCATGGGGATCAATAATCTCATCACATGAAGAACTAGCATCATTATCACTATCTAAGTGGGATTCCGAATGTATCTCAAGGGAGTCATTCCCTTGGACCATAAAGCATTGTGAGTCGGATTCTCCACTAGACTCCTCCGGTTGAATTTGTTCTTGAAGCTTGGAGGTGGTGGTTGTTGTCAATTTGTTCCACACTACAAAAGCAGAATCAAAGTTAGAAACACACATAAGATAATCTTTAGATAATGTGCTTCTAATGGCCTCAAGGGCTTGTGCATTGGCCCCTATATGATTGCTATCACTAAGGAAGGATTCCTTGGTAATGGCAAGATAAACTTTATGACCTAGGGTTTGTAAATAAACGGTCATCCTAATCTTCCAACATGAATGTTGGAAGGGTCATACATAGGTGGGGTCATGAAAGCCATGATAAACTATATGTGTGCAAAACAAGCAAATGCAAACAATAGATTAGCAAGCAAATGGATCTCACTCCTAGGATGTTAAGCCTAAGTATCAGGAGCACTAGCTCTGATACCAATTGAAAAGGGAACACCTAGAGGGGGGTGAATAGGTGTTAGTGCTAATCTAAAACTAAATGCAAAACTAAGTGCGCTAAATGCGGAAGCTAATGCAAATGTTGCACAAACTAATACAATACAACAAGTGTAGCCAAATTCCCCTTGCGAGGCTCTGGACTAACTCCTCTTGATTCCTCTTGAAATGGGTTGAGGCGCTATGTGAAGCTCTTGTTGGATGAGTATAAGTTAGGCGCACACACACACAAGCAATCCAAGCAATGTGCACACACAATCAAGCCAAGCAATCAAGGATATAGCAATATAGAGTATGCAATGGCAACACAAGCAATGTATATAATATGCTATGAAAGAATAATGCTTGCACAAAAGTAAAGAGAATAGAGTTGAGAGAAATTGGATCAAACGCTAACACAAAGATTTGTTTCGAGGTTCGAGTACCCAACTCTACATCCCCGCCTACACCACCGTGTAGGATTTCCCAATCCACTATAGGAGTACCAAACTCCTCTCTCAACCTTACAATGCCACCGAGGCAATACAACAACCAACAACAACACCTCTACCGAAGAGGCTCTCAACCAATCTCAATCACCTCACACTTGAGGGATACAAACCAATCACCCGATCACCTCTACCAAAGAGGGATACAACAAGAATAAGGGTGTACAACTTAGAGGTTACAACAACAACCTCAAAACTCTCTCTTTCTTTCCTTTTCCACAAAACAAAGATCCTAATAGTTTAGGATAGAAGATATAGCTCAAGTGTGGAAAAACTAAGTGTTTTGATCAAAGAAAAACTCTTGGGAAAATAGCAAATTGATATAGAAATGAAGAACAAGAAATCTATTCCCAAAATCCTATTTTTCTTTGAAAATAACAAAACACTTAAAACAATAAAGATGAATCTTTTTGCACTTAAAACTCTTTTGAAAACTCTTTTAAAACACTAGAAATAGTCAGGAAATTTTGGCATCAAAATCTAAGAGAGAAACTCCAAACAATGAGGTATATATAGCCCCAATACAAAACTAGCAGTTAGGCTGATGTGGCAGCCTGACAGGCCTGGCGGTCGACCGGCCGGTCGACCGTCCAACGGTCATATTTTGACCCGTTGAAGCTACCGGTCGACCGCCCGGTCGACCCAAACAAACAGAGAGCAGAACTCTCTGCAGCGGTCGACCGCCCGGTCGACCCAAACAAACAGAGAGCACTGTAAGTTCCCCGGTCGACCGGAGCGGTCGACCGTCCCAGTGCCTCCAAATGTGCACAGATTTGTGCACGTCGGTCGACCGGCCCGGTCGACCGACTCCTCCCCTAGTCGACTAGTCAGAGGACCAAGTCGACTTGGTTGAAGCCTGGAACAACAATCTGGGTCAGAAAAACATGTTAAAATATTTTCTAAAAATCTTTTAACACTTCTAAAAAAATCACCAAAAATAATTTTATCATTTTATATGGGAACACAAACTTGTGATAAAAATTTCAAGACATATATTAATCATATCAATTCATTTTTGAGTCTTGCAAATTTTATCAAAAACAAAACTTGTATTTTTATCAAACTTGATTTTTCAACACATGAATAGGGATATCAAAATAAGTTTGTCTAGAAAGTTTAAAGCATGTATGTATATTTAGAATACATCTAATATACATAAAAATAAAGTAAACTTGTTTTGATCTACTATTCATGAAAACCAAATCCAAACCATAAAAACGTGTGTGTTGTGCACTTGAGCATATCAACTATACTAAGCTTTACAAATGGGTCTAAAACACACTATCTAAACTAGGGATACCTAAGTCTTCTTGATGATCTTCATCTTCAAGTAGACTTGCTCCAAAACTCCATCCATGGGCTAGGCACTGTGTGATCTTGAAACTTTGGCCCTGGAATCATCATGAAAAGCTTCTAAACACCTTGTTGAAGCTAATCACCAACTAATATCTTGATTAATGATCTGAAACTTAAACAACACAAGATTATTAGTAAATATAACTACATGAGTTAATCATCATCAAAACTAGAGTGGAAGGCCTTTGGGCCAACAGTATCGAGACCTGTCTTTTGTAAATGTCAACAGGCTCAAGGTTGAGACTTGTCTTTTGTAAATGTCAACAAGCTCGAAATTGAGACTTGGTTGTCTGCCGGTTCAGAGGTCGCAATGACATAACCGATTGAGACGCCACCATGCTCATGGTTGGTGATACTTGTCTTTTGTAAATGTCAACAAGTATCGAGACCTGTCTTTTGTAAATGTCAACAGGCTCAAGGTTGAGACTTGTCTTTTGTAAATGTCAACAAGCTCAAAATTGAGACTTGGCTATCTGCCAGTTCAGAGGTCGCAATGACATAACTGGTTGAGAAACCACCAAGTTCAAGGTTGGTGATACTTGTCTTTTGTAAATGCCAACAAGTATCGAGACCTGTCTTTTGTAAATGTCAACAGGCTCAAGGTTGAGACTTGTCTTTTGTAAATGTCAACAAGCTCGAAATTGAGACTTGGCTATCTGCCAGTTCAGAGGTCGCAATGATATAACTGGTTGAGAAACCACCAAGCTCAAGGTTTTGATGGAATTTGAGAAAAAGGTCGCGTTTTCATTGTGAAAAACGAGGAGATCACTGTCATAGGTTTAATGTTAACGTAACAGCGAAATGGATGGAAAGATCTGTATATGTGGTCTTACCATTCTAAGAATGAGAATTGGTAAGTGAATTTGGAGAGGGAATCAAATGGGAACAGGTCCCTTAGGATTTTTAGCAAATCCCCAGCTGCCAACGGGTTTGATATGCCTTTACCAACTACCGTTTGAGTCGGGCTAGCCATGCTATTCCCTCAGCATGATAAATTGTCGAGGACTTATGTTGGGCTTAAAGGCCAACTTTTTCCTCTATCCTTAATCGTTAGGGATATTGGATCATCTGGTTAGCGTATGTGTAACCTTGATTCTCCTTTGAGACAACCAGTGTATGGCCAGGTTCCTACTGCTTTATGGTTGCAATCTCGCTTGGAGGAAGAGAAAGGCTCTCTTTGCATGTACCTTGGATATGAAGGTCTTGATCAGAGGTATGGTGCTAACTTGATCATAAGAAGGATCCTTAATCAAGGATAATACTTCTTTAAGAATCTGCCATTGATCGGCATCATGAGTAAATCGCCATCTGAAGTTATAAGGCGGTATGCTCTGTTTGAATAGACTGTTTCTATTACAAACGGTCCTTCCCATTTAGGCTGAAACTTGCCTTTGGTCTTGTGCGTCATAATCATCGATCGTCTGACGGCTAAAACCAAATCTCCTTTCTGGAAGACTCTTTGCTTGACCTTCTTATTGAAGGCTTTTGAGATCCGAGCTTGATACAACTCGATGTGTTGCTGAGCTTGTAGTCGCTTCTCATCTAGGGCTTCGAGCTCTTGGAGGCGCAACCGATCATTGTCCTCTGATGTGATCTTAGTCATTAAAACGACTCATAATGACGGCATCTGGATTTCCAATGGTATGACTGCTTCGCATCCGTATACCAAGGAAAAAGGAGTATTGTCTGTCGGGGTCCGAACCGTGGTTCGGTAGGCCCAAAGACATTCACCAAGCTTTTCGTCCCAATCTCGCTTATTCGAGGAGACGAACTTCTTGAGTAACTTGATGATTGTCTTGTTGAATGCTTCCGCCAAACCATTAGCGGCGGGATTATAGGCAGTTGAAGCCATATTCTGAATTCGGTATTTATCGCAGAACCGATAGAATACCTGGCTTATGAATTGGGGACTGTTATCATGGATGATCCGCCTAGGGACACCAAATCGATGGATGACATGGTGTTTGATGAAATTCACCATGTTAGAAGTTTTGACTTCTACCAGTGGTATGGCTTCTGCCCACTTTGAAAAGTAATCGGTTATTGCCAGGATAAACTGGTGACCTCTTGTCGAAGAGGGGCTGATTGGCCCTACGACATCGATTCGCCATGCTTCAAATGGACATGAAGCAACAGTTGGGTGAAGCAACTCTGAGGGCTGGTGTATGAAGTCCGCATGAATCTGGCACGCTTTACACCTCCGTGCATATTGGAGGGCATCGGCTATCATGGTTGGCCAATAGTATCCAAGCCTTACAATCTGTCTTTAAGTTTTGGCCCTGGCTGATGAGCTCCGCAAATGCCGTCGTGTGCTTCTTTAAGCACTTCCTGCGCCTCTGAATTGAAAAGGCAACGGAGGAGGACACCGTCATATGAACGACAGTAAAGTGTCTTCAGAATTGGATCGTAGTAGAAACAGAGAGACCTTCATCTGATGGATGTCGCTTCTTTAGGATCGTCTGGCAGCAGACCATGTAAGGCATAGTTGATGAGAGGAAATCTCCAATCTCTCGGCTCAAGATCCGTCGAGACATTATAGGCTTCTTGGGTTCTTAACATATGCTTAGAGCATACAAGGTGTCGAGTTGCCACTGTGAGGTGATACTCGGTGCCGACTGGCAGAGCTAGTGTTGTTGCTAATGCAGCAAGAGCATCTACCTTGATATTTTGAGATCGAGACACGTGCCCGATGTAGAAACCCTCAAACAGATTAGCCAATTTGATGGCTGTATGGTAATAAGGCACCAAGTCTTCATGGCGGACCTCATATTCGCCTTTAACTTGATTGATAATCAGTTTTGAATCGCCGTAGGCTTTGAGGTAGCGTACCCCCATTCTATGGGCGAGCTAAAGGCCAATTGGAGCAGAGCATTATATTCCGCTACATTGTTGGAGCATGATTCCGTCAGAGAGAATGCTCTAGGAAGGACGTGATTTTGTGGAGAGATAAACACAACCCCCACTCCAGCAATGGTCCTGCCTTTAGGACCTATTCGCGATGCTCTATCGAAGAACATTTGCCAACATATCCTCTGCTGTGAAGGTAATAGCAGATACCTTTGATTGCACATAATGGCATTCAGGGCAAGAAGACTGAGCGTCATTGTTAGGGGTTTCTGGCATATATGTTAGGAATGATTCTGAATCAGCCATCGCATCTCTGAGCGCTTCTCTTGTCTCTTTTGAAAGATGAAGGAGCTCGTGTATTGTAATACGAGCCAGGATATTGGCCAGCTGGGCCAATATGTCAAAACGAAAGGGCGTGTTAAGCCCTGGGCCTGAGGCTTCTTCAGGACATGGTCGAATCGGACTTCCTTAGGCTTCTCTTTTCCCTTGGTTGGAATCAAAGCGGATGCTGGTACTTGTACTGACGTCGTGTGTTGTTGTGTCTCGTCAGTAGCTTTCTCATACTGTTTTAAGTATGATTTTTCGGATCGAGTACCCGTCGGCTGAGGTACATCGGCCTGCGTTGTGCAAGTATGCTTTTCTCCTTCAGAATCACTGAGGGAAGCTGACGTAAGATTGTCATCGTCCGGCAGGAGGGAGATGACATTGCAAGATTTGCCCTTCGACTTGGACTTCTTTGAATCCCACTGTACGTCTTGGACAAGGTCTGGGTGTATCCACATGACTT
Organism: Agave tequilana; assembly: GCA_038442645.1. NCBI lineage: Eukaryota > Viridiplantae > Streptophyta > Magnoliopsida > Asparagales > Asparagaceae > Agave > Agave tequilana. The sequence goes on from JAVJIF010003848.1 coordinate 58,523, forward strand.
CCCCTGTCTCCAATGTCAGGGGAACAAGACCTTTATTATCTTGAGTTTTAGCCACAGGGTGTTTGACTTCCAGCCATGGCACAGGGACTGGATAGGTCCCGTCAGGAACTGTGACCTTTGGGGTTTTGCCGAACTCGAGGGTCACCATATTGGCAGTGACTTTCTTCTGCTCTGCCTTCAGTGTCAGGACCCCAACGTTGATCAAGGCTTGAATTCTATCCTTGAGGATATAGCACTTGTCGGTAGGATGGTGAATCATCCTATGGTAGAGACAGTATTTGGGATCATTCGTGCGTCCAATTTCGTTGAGACGTCGAGCCTCTGGTAGCTTCATTTTATTCCCTTTGTGGAGCAAATGGAATATTGTGACCACCTGATCGTCTCTGAAGGAGTACTATTTTAGAGGAAACTTAGACTCCTGATTATTGAAGCTACTCTTCTTGGCTTTCGACTGCACATCCCCTGATAATTCTACGGACATAGTCTCCTTCCCTTCAGCTTGAGAAGACTGCGCCATATCACTACGTCCTTTATTATTCATACCCCATTTGCCTTTGGGGGCGGACGGTTCGAACTTTTTAGCTGACTTCTCGGCTATCTCAGCTTGTTCGACCTGTTCTTTTCAGGTATGGGCTTTACAGCCCCCATGCGAACCTCTACTTGGTCTAAGAAGTTATGCCTGCACGTCTGTAAGAGCGTGGGTAATGGCATCCCTGCTGGGCACATCAAAGACAAGTTTCTGAATCGCTCAATATAGTCACGGACAGATTCGCCCTTCTTCTGCACGGTGGAGAGGAGCTTGTCCATGGTTACCTCGGTATCGTCCTCATAGAAACGAGAGAGGAATCGGGTTTCCAGGTCGATCCAGGAATTGACAAAGCCCGAAGGGAGACGTCGGAACCAGTCAAATGCCACCCCCTTTAAGGTGCCAATGAACAGCCTAGCCATGATGGCGTCGTTGCCTATAACATTACCAGTCTGAGACCGAAAATAGTAGATATGCTGATTTGGTGAACTTTTTCCATCATAGGTATGCAATGTTGGTGGTTTGAACTTCAGTGGGTATGGCACTGAATCCCACTCCAACGGGTAAGGACGGACTGTCCCCACTTTCTTTAGCTCATCCCTCTGAGCCAAGGATGCGATTTGAGCTTGAAGGCCCTTAAGGACTTCAGCGTCTAAAGAAGAACCCTCCTTGGACTTTTCCGTCTTCGGCTGGTCATTGCTAAGATGTTCTTCCTCGTCATGGTTACTCCCGGTATCATTGTTATTCCGGTTATTAAGGAGTTGAGCGATCATCTGTTGAATGTTGTTCAGAGCTTCTTGCTGAGTTTTAGAAGTTTGCTCCTGAGCTTCCAAACGTCGACGAAGGTCGTCATTAATATTATCAGTCATGTTGACTGATGCTCTGTCTGTTCGCACTTAGCTAACTGTTGCCGAAGAGGCGTACCCACTGTCTTCATCTTCTTCATCAGATGACTGGAGTGATCTCCTGGGCTCCGGCGAGGCTAGGGCCGTTGAGGAGGAAGGCTGTTCATAATTGTAGGGTATCGCCACCCTAGATCTGGTGTTTCAAAAAACACCTTCTTCATGCACCGAGACTTCGCCCAAGCCTGGGCTGTAATCCAGATCTGGGGAGCTGTAAGGGGTGTCATCAGTTGTTTGTCTTCCCCTGCATAACTCTCGTCCTCTTCCGGTCATGTTGACGGATGCAGAGGGTAGATCTCGTGAGACGCTCCTTTTGCGATGCTTCATCGGAGCTTGCGCCGTCAACCGATTGAAAACTAATCGTCGGCCTGGAGGAGTGGCGAGGACGGGTCCTAGCCGGCATTGAACCGAGTGGACTGTCACCAACTGACATCCCACTTGTTGACAACAAGAGAAAGAGGTTTGTTTATTTGTCAACAATTCCCGCAAATCAGACCCGCTTGGGCCTAAACAATCCAGCGCAGAGGCTCTTTTGGATCGTACATAGGACAATATCCTGCTCCTTTTATCCCCGCAGAAGGGATTAGCACTGAATAGTGCTTCAGTTCTAGCTTCGCTATAAAGCGCGAGCTTAGCGCCTGACGAACTGGAGAGCGGAGCACGCTGTGGTGCTTTACCCGCTATGTTGCTACGAAAGCGATTAGCCTTGGATAGTACTTTGGCCCTAGCTTCGCGGCCATGAACCTGCGCATACACTGTGGTACAGTAGCTTCGTTCATGAGAACGAGGCCCGCGCAAGGCGTTGCTGCTCTTAAATTGGGCGACGGTATGATTGCCGTCGTGACTTCGTGGCTGACAGCATTATTGGAGCAGACAGGCATCTTGCCTTTTTCTTTGCGAGAGAGACGCGATTTTGGCGTAGCTACGCCTGAGGCTTTGCCCAGAGACTTCTGTTTAGGCCTCCACATCCGCTTTGGTAGAGGATACTTAGGTTCGCAAGGAACTTAATTAGCCACACGCGAGGCTGAAGGGTGTTGGCAGAATTCTGCTTCTGGTTTCTGTTCTGAAACCTTAGCCGTGGAGACCTTCCTATGCTTCTGTGCATGAAGCATTAGACCACCCCCAGAGAGGACTTCTTCAAATTTTCCTTGGTCGAAGTGAACGACAATGTTCTCAAAATTGAAGGACTTGGACTGCGGGCGTGCTTCCTTGTTGCGCCAGAGAACCGCAGTAGGCTTGCAGATAGCCTTATCCGTCTCCGCAGAGACTTTCTTTGAAGATTTAGCCAGAGAGGCTCTGGCTGCACCGGCTTTTCTGAATTCAGAGTTAGACCTGCAGGTCTGTTCGTCGCATTGCGACACTTGATTCTCGGCAGTGGAGAATAATGTCCCCAGCGGAGTCGCCACCTGTTTTCTATTGATTTGCAAAGGGGAAAAACTTACAATAAAAAGAGTTGAGGAGCTAAATTATAAGTATTCTAAAAGATTACAAGTAGATCTCCTCAGAGATTCTGGAAAAGTGTGCCGATAGGAGTCTGGTCAGCCCGCGACCACTTTGTCCCTTTGACGATGCGAGCAATGAGATTCCCTTCTCGCTTGGTTCGGGGAATCGGAGAACAGGTTGGTAGAACCCTCTTGTTACTTCTCAAAATCGCCTTCTTATCGGGGTAAAACCGCGCACAAAAAGTGTATGTTTTGAAGTGAAGATTTAAAGTGTGTGTTGTCCTCGATACTTCCGTTATAGCATAGAGGCTAAAACGAGTCGAATCCACAAGGACGGGAGGCGATAGAAGCTTTACTGGTTGATTCACGTGTTTGTTAAAGAATCTTCAAAGTTTTAAAGAATCAAAAGAAAAGAAAGAAAAGAATGAAAAGAGAGATACGGTGAAATACGAAGAAGTGGGAAACATTGAAAAGAATGTATTTGTGATTTTTGTTGTTTCTAAAATAAAGTGAAAAACAAAGAAAACTCACGGCTACTAAATACTAATGACTACACCAACACGCTAACCTCTTAGTGATAGTTGCCTCACATGTATCATTGGCCATCACTAGTCCTTGGTTCAAGAGCTTTACAAAGCATAGCCCATATGTAACTCTTCACATCCCAACTCAACAAAACAAGTGCAAGCTACACTTACATCATCAAAACCCAATAAGAGCAAGCATGAAATAAAGTAATGTTAGCTTGTTAGTGGTTAGGAAGTTAGAGTTAGATCCATCATCATGAGCCATCAATGGCTCTTGCAAGAGTAAGGCCAAATCGAGGCTATTAGATTCATGTGGATTATCACATAAGAAGTTAGACTAGTTGGTGGTTAGTAGTTAGTTTCCATGAGAGAAAATACTAGCTACACATGTAAAAGAGATTAGAGAGGAGAAAACATAGAGAGGTAAAGAGAGCACCTTTCATAGATTGTCACCTTCTATTACAAGCACTCTTGCATTCCAAGCATGAACCACTCTCTCTCCCTATTATAAGATCTACAAAATGGAAAATACAAAGAGGGAGAAGAAGAACTAACCTAACCTAAACTAAACTACAAAATGGAATGAAAATCTACCCTAAACTCTGCATATCTCCTTATGAAAGCCCCAGGGGGGTATTTATAGGCACCAGCGAAGAGGGGGGCCAGGGGACAGACCCTGGCCAAAAGCGGCGCGCGCGCCGCGGCCGTATGGCCGCGGAAACGCGGCTTGGGCCGCATTTTCGCGGCCCTTGGTGGCCGCGCGCGCGACGCTTCGAGGCGCGCGCGGTCCTTTTGGTCCCCTGTCAGATTCTGCTCCCGGTTTCTGGTTTCTGGCCCTGGTTTTGACAAATCAGCTCCTCTAGGTCAATGGCTATGATAATAGGCTTTTAATTACCAATTAAATGGTGATTTAGATCTTCTTCTTCATTTGCACACCATGAACCTAGGATCAAGCAAGCAAGGTATTATTAGCAGAATTTATTATCAAATAAATGTGAAGATGAGGTATAAATTATGCAAAATTAGATACTAATCACACCCCCACACTTATCTTTTTGCTCGTCCCGAGCAAAACAAAAATAAGAAAATTATTACACCACTTTCGCAGGTGACGCGATTGCACTGAGCATGTGCAACAAGCCGTTAAACATCTAAGTTTCCCCTAGAGGAGGAGTTTTGTCTCCTGAGGGTTTTCAGCGGATTACACCCACAAAATCCATAAAGAAAGAAATCAAATGTTAGTATTTTGAAAACACATTTTGAAATAGAGAAAAGTGTTGAAATATTTTTGTGAAAATATAAGTGATCTAAGGTCATAGGTTAACCAGAAATTGTTCTTTCTTAAACTAAGTCAAAATACAAAAAATCTTGTTATGAATTAAATGTAAGAATTTAAAATTGAATTGACTCTTTGATCTTTCATAAAACTCTTAGAAAAATATGCACTTTGTGAACTGTGAAGATTTTTGGGATATCGACTCAAACTTTTATGCCATTTATTTATTTATTTATTTATTTATTTATTCTTTTTTCTTCCCTTAGTTTTCTTAGGCTTTCTTATTTATCCGGGTAGTGAGCCTTTAGCCGGTGACTCCCAAACCAGATAGTCTTAGGGCACCAGATGAGAAAACATCCCTCGGACTTAAGGACTCAAGTAAACAAGGCCACAAAACTAAAGGGGGTTATTTTATTTTTTTGTTCACCATTTTAGGTATGAATAATCATGCTTCCTGAGGCATAATTACCCAACTTCAATAAGTAATTTTTATTATCATAATTTTTTTTAGTAAATATATTTTTATGGCATTTCTAGTCTTTGTTTCAATCCCAAAAATTGTGTAAGTGTGAAGTGCATAAATCTAAGGCAAAAAATTCAAGATCAAATTATCTTTTCAATTTTATTTTCTTATCCTAAAATTTAAACAAGTTCTATTATTTTGACTTGGTTTAAAATTTCATAATTTTAGGTCTTCCTAATTCCTAAGATAATCTTAAGTTTCTTAAAAATAAATCAAAACTATTTATCTTGTTTCAAAAAGTTTTGTAAAAAGAGAAAAAGATTTTTTTTAATTAAAAAGAAGTGTAAAAGAAAGAAAATATAAAACTAACTACGTTAGTAAACCCTCCCCCACACTTATCTCATGCATGGTCCTCAATGCATCGTGAATGTGTATAGACATGAAACAAATGGAGAGGGAAGGAAGATTACCTCAAGGGGGTGGCTCCGGTGGTGGTCTGATTGGGCCAAGCGTTGTGACCCAATCAAGATATCGTGGATCATTCAGGAACCCACCAATGACCTCACTAATATGACCCAATAAAATGTGGATTGAATGAATGATCTTATTTAAAAAGTTATCCCCATCTAATTTCCAATTTTCAAAAATAATTATTGAGTCGTTTTTGTCAACATTCTTGTCCAACAATGATGTGTGATTTTGGAAGATGAGTGATTTGGACTCAAATGGAACAGTAGTAAAAACCGACACCGACTCGGGAATTTGACTCAGATCAAGTCGAGAGTCAACAATGAGAGTCGAAATTGGTTCGAAAATAGGGTCCAAACCAAAAAATTGATATTCACACACTTTCCCCAATAATGAAGTGTGATCATGAGAGATTGGTGATTCCATTTCACGGTGAATTGGTACAGGATTCTTTGTTAACTTCAGAATAGAGAAAAAATCTATTAAAGATACCGGAGTCATTATTAAATCAAAAAGTGAAATGGAACTACTGACATGAGGTTCAGGATCACATTCAGGTTCGATTTTAATTTCAGGAAAGGGATAACTTGCCAGAATGTCCAGGCGACTTTCATAACTTGGAGTTTGGTCAAGTTCAAATATGTGTTCTGAAATTGAATCTTGGTTTCCAAAAGAACATGATTCTTGGGTCCAATCGGTAGAGTTAAGAATATAAGGATTGGTCAACGGTTGACAAGAAAGATTATCCTCGCTTTCATTAATCAATTCGCTCATAATTAAGTCTAACCTACTGATAGGTTGGGTAAGAAAATTCAGATTCGGAATCATGTCTTCCATATTCTTTGTAATGGGTTCTTGAAAAAATGCATATGGAAGTTGATTTTGGAAATTATGGTGAATTTGTGAGTCCATCGGAATTTGATCTGACTCACGCAAGGGTTCCATACTCAAGTCCAGTATTGATGGTTGTTTATTTTGAATAGGTGAGACTGGAAAAGATGAGTAGGACTCTTGAAATTTTGATTGAGATGAGGAGTCCAACATGTTTTGCATTCTATCACAAAAGACTTCCAAACGCTTTTCTAGCTCAATTTCTTCTTCAATTGGATGCTCTAGAAAAGGAGGATGCGGAGTTTGATATGAGAAGGATTGTGAATTGAGCAAATTTTGCATTTGTTGTAGGGACTCTTCTATACTCCTTTCCAATGATGATTTTTCTTCAATTGGTGGTTCAGGAAAAGGAGTATATGAATCAAAATTGGGGAACAAATATTGTGAAAATTGTGGACAAGTTGGTTGAAAATTGGACTCGGGGTAGGAGAATCCCCATGAACTCTGTGAAGAGTTGAAATTATTTTAAAAATTATGGTCATATGGTTGGGGATATGGGTCATATTGATTCGGATAATCCCAACTCGGCATATATGGTTGGTTCATGTTGTACATAGCCGGGTTGGAGTTATCCGAGTAAAATGAGGTTGAAGTGAAATATGGATTTATATCATGATTGAAAGAATTATTGTTGTTAAAATCCATTTCACAATTTATAAAAAAGAAAACAAACAAATAACAAACAAACAAAGAAAAAAAAGAAAAAGAAAACAAGCCTATGCTAGGGTTGACTTAGACCTAGACGACTCCTAACTGGTTAGACTGTCCACGAGGGGTCTATTGTCGGAAGCTGACCACGAGTTAATCGGCCAGGTAGGGGCAAGATCAGTGGGAGGTATCCGTGCCGGAGCAACGGGCCTAATTATGCCAAACCACTGTTCTTCGAGGTTTCGCCTCTCAATCCCCAATCTTAGACACCGATTTAGCAAGAGTCAAATTCTAACAATTTTCCCCTTAGGTCAATCTCCTAAATGAATCCGAGATGTCCCTAGGGGCCAACGTCTAGCAATTTTTATTAAGGCTTGGGTTGTGTGAGTGGGGAGGTGATTTTTGGGCTAAGGGAGGGTAATGACTTCCCCACCTTATGTTGTTTGGGTTTTGCCCTTAAGTTAAATTTGTGCAAGTGTGCAATATAGATAAGCATGAACACAAAAAAGCGAGTAATCACTGAAGTGTTTGTCCTATACTATATGCAATACAATATGTACACCTCCTATCAGTATCACAACAACACAAGAATAAAATACAGTATATTGGAATGAAAATTGACACGTGCCTAGATGCAAATGTCTAAACCGTTTTAAAGCATCCAATTACCGTATTTTAATTCTTAATATTATTTACAGTGTACAGGTAATAAAAAAAATTAGCAGCAGAAAATAAGAATATACAAGAATTACCCGACCACACTTGAGCAAGTGTGAACTTCTGCAATGCTAAAACTTTAACCTGCACACCAAAAACAAAGAAGAAAAATTAACAAAAATGTGAAATCAAACCGTTCCCATCCCCGGCAACGGCGCAAAAATTTGATCGGGGTAAAACCGCGCACAAAAAGTGTATGTTTTGAAGTGAAGATTTAAAGTGTGTGTGTGCCTTGGCTTCCTCGATACTTCCGTTATAGCATAGAGGCTAAAATGAGTCGAATCCACAAGGACGGGAGGCGATAGAAGCTTTACTGGTTGATTCACGTGTTTGTTAAAAAATCTTCAAAGTTTTAAAGAATCAAAAGAAAAGAAAGAAAAGAATGAAAAGAGAGATTCGGTGAAATACGAAGAAGTGGGAAACATTGAAAAGAATGTATTTGTGATTTTTGTTGTTTCTAAAATAAAGTGAAAAACAAAGAAAACTCACGGCTACTAACTACTAATGACTCCACCAACACGCTAACCTCTTAGTGATAGTTGCCTCACATGTATCATTGGCCATCACTAGTCCTTGGTTCAAGAGCTTTACAAAGCATAGCCCATATGTAACTCTTCACATCCCAACTCAACAAAACAAGTGCAAGCTACACTTACATCATCAAAACCCAATAAGAGCAAGCATGAAATAAAGTAATGTTAGCTTGTTAGTGGTTAGGAAATTAGAGTTAGATCCATCATCATGAGCCATCAATGGCTCTTGCAAGAGTAAGGCCAAATCGAGGCTATTAGATTCATGTGGATTATCACATAAGAAGTTTGACTAGTTGGTGGTTAGTAGTTAGTTGCCATGAGAGAAAATACTAGCTACACATGTAAAAGAGATTAGAGAGAAGAAAACATAGAGAGGTAAAGAGAGCACCTTTCATAGATTGTCACCTTCTATTACAAGCACTCTTGCATTCCAAGCATGAACCACTCTCTCTCCCTATTACAAGATCTACAAAATGAGAAATACAAAGAGGGAGAAGAAGAACTAACCTAACCTAAACTAAACTACAAAATGGAATGAAAATCTACCCTAAACTCTGCATATCTCCTTCTGAAAGCCCCAGGGGGGTATTTATAGGCACCAGGGAAGAGGGGGTATGGCCGCGAAAACGCGGCCCATACGGCCGCGGCGCGCGGCTTGGGCCGCATTTCCGCGGCCCTTGGTGGCCGCGCGCGCGGCGCTTCGAGCCGCGCGCGGTCCTTTTGGTCCCCTGTCAGATTCTGCTCCCGGTTTCTGGTTTCTGGCCCCTAGTTTTGACAAATCAGCTCCTCTAGGTCAATGGCTATGATAATAGGCTTTTAATCACCAATTAAATGGTGATTTAGATCTTCTTCTTCATTTGCACACCATGAACCTAGGATCAAGCAAGTAAGGTATTATTAGCAGAATTTATTATCAAATAAATGTGAAGATGAGGTATAAATTATGCAAAATTAGATACTAATCACCTTCACTTAGGAATTCCTTCTCGCCTGGTTCTGGAGATTCCTTGAGAAGAAGGTATTAGGGTATCAGCACCCTAAATAGAGAAGTAATTCTCTAAAAGTCTCTGAATTCTTGTGCGCGTGGTGCGTCGTGAAGAAGTCTCTGCTTGTGGAGTCCTCTCTCTCTCTTTTCCAGGGGTCTCTTGCGCATTGTCCCCTCTCCTTGTGCCCCTGGTGGGCAATTTATAGGGAGAGCAAGGGTATAATCATCCCTTGAAAGTATAGAAACAGATTGAATCAAATCTGTTTAAATCTGGAAAGTAGCCTTACTGCGAGATTAGGATCAGCTTCTGCGAAGCTAGAAATGGCAGGTCGGTTGATCCTCTTGATCTGTTTTGATCCTTTCCATATCATTGGAGGATTTTCCCTGATCCTCTTACTCGTTTTAGAAGAGTCAAGAGATTGTGGCAATCAACTGCCAAATTAGATCTCAAATTTGATCTTGATTAGATCTAATCTTGATCCGATTAGATTTGATTGGTCAAAGGTTGACCATGACAGACCAGCAGCGGCGCTGCCGCTTTGAACTCACAGCGGAGCCGGAGGCAGTATCTGGCGAAGTCAGAAGAAGGCTCTTTGGCAAAGCTACCGCATACCCTTCTGCGCAGTTGTGTATGGCTTCAGGCGAAGCTGACTCTCTCTGCGGAGTTGCGCTTCAGCAATTCAGGCGAAGCTATGAGTTAGCTTCCTGGCGGAGCTTTGAATGGCTTCAAGGCGAAGTTTAGATGATCTTAGCCTCTCAGGCGAGGCTATCCCTTTGGGCTCATGTGATGCTAAGTACTAGCATCTTAGACCTGCTGAGGTCTGTTCAGAGACAATCCGGGCTCACTGTCTACTTGCTAGATCAGTGGAGTCCAAGTTGCTTCCTTGTCCCTCAGAGATGGGTGAAAACTGGTCGTCAGCTTGTCTGTCACTTATCTTTTGTAAATGTCAACAAGTTTAGACATTGTTCGGGCCAGTAAGAATCTTGTCTTTTTTAAGTGTCAACATGGTTAGCGATAGTTGAGACACGCGGACTTTCTCAATTCCGCGTTTGGTTGTAGAGACGCGGGTCTCGTATCTCTGAGAAGAAGCATAGCCCTCAGGCTAATGAACATTGTGTTTGGCAAGTGAAGTCTCAAAATGCAATCCTATTGGGCTTCGCATTTTGGTCTCCATACGCAGACTTCGCGCGTATGACGTAACTTAGAAAGGACGCAGGCTTAAGCCTCACGTTCTGTGTCTACTGGACAGATGGTTTTTCTAGCTGCCTGTGGTTGATGCGCGCGTCATCTCTGTTGACGTTCAGCGTTCCAGTTACGTCGTACGGGTTGCTGGGAACCTCCGGTAACCTGAAACTGAGGAAGAGGACAGGCATGAACGGGCTGAATATCAGCAACGCTAACCTCGCAGGTCTCGTAGGAGACGTTGACGCGGGTGTTACATGTGATGTGGTTAGCCATGACACTCTTCTTGTCTAAAGAGATCTCAGAGCGAACTTGAGAGCGGGTCTCCGAGGAGACCTTGCGGTACTGCCATGCCCTAGAGCTCTTAGAGCCAGAAGAGAGGAACTCTTCATACTTTGCCTGGTCGAACTCCACCACAAGTGATTCGACCATTTTTCTCATGTAGGTGACGTGACCTTGCGCCACGACTTGCTCATCGGTAGAGAAAGTAGTCCCCAGCGGAGTCGCCATCTCTTGTTTAGTGAAAAAATTGAGGGAGTGTAAATTCTTTATTTGATTGTAAAGAAAATTACAACGGATCAATAATCTGATTACAAGAGAGGAAAGATATTCAAGCTCAAATCTTCCCTTTGTTTAGTTCTGGGTCTTGATGTGGCGATGGAAAGTAAATATTATTTTTCATTGACCGGGTGAACGTCAAGACCTCTTGGGAATCTTCTCTTTGGATGGTGGACGAAGTAACACAGCTTCTGTCCAACAAGAATCTCGAAGAGACTGTAGGTAAGAACAAACTTGTGCGCAGCAAGTTGTTAGAAGAGTTGAACTCTCTCTTTCTTTTAGCTGGAGATTCTAGTTCTTCTAAGGCTTACAACCAAAATTCTTCTGACCAAAATCTTTTGACCCCTCTTCCATAGCAAACTGGGTTATTTATAGAGGTTTCAGGGGGTAAAAGTGTCCCCTGAAAATACTCCATAATGGGGGTTAACTCCCTCATTTCGTGGGAAGTAATTGACCCAGTAATGAGGGCAGTTATAACCAAGATGCAGGCTTTGAGCCTCGCTTTTTGTCGTTAACTTCGAACCTTGCTGGACGCGAGTTTTGAACTCTACCGACGCGGACTTCAGGCTCTGCGTCTTGAGACTGTATTGATGTAATGACACGAGCTTTAGGCTCTCGCGTCTTGGTTATCATGGAGCAGCTGGGATGCGGGTTTCAACCCTCGCGTCTTAGTACTGTACTGATGTTGAGGTGCAGGTGATTGAGATTTTATCGATTGAAATAGAGTTCAAAATTCTTAGTCTCAATGCGAATCCGCTGTAGCAAGGGCTCGAGCGGGTCGTGATCCTCAGGGAAGGATGCGATGCAAGCTTTTGCGGCAGATTCCTCGTATGCTTTGAGTAAACACAGAAGAGATTAGATTTGAAGAGAATATGGATTAAAAAGCATGGTTTTACTGATCTACTACCACAACCCACTATGCAAGTCTTGGATGTTGAATTTCATCTTGAGATAAATGTGATTTACCCTAGGTTATTAAGAGTGATTCAAGTAAGAAAATACGATACTAGATTATAACTAAGTTCCATTATTAAAAACTAAACAAGTTTCATCCTAATATCTAAGTACAGCTTAAGAAAAGATTAATCTTAACTTTAGGCCGTCCTAGTTCTTAAGCATGAAGTCATGATGAGTCCTTTAATTGTGCAACCTAGATTAATAGATCTAGTTATCAGTTTTATCTTCAAGAAAAACAATTATTAAACCTAGGGTTTCTGATGGATGGTCATCAATCGATTCAAATCCTACTTGCCCTAGGGTTGCTTAAGTGATCAACAAACCATACAAAGAATTAGTTGGACATCATTTTTTTTCTTTTTCAAATTATTTATTTTTTATTCTTTTTTTTTTATTTTTAATTAGAAGAAAAGAAGAAGAAAGAAAACACGAGATCACAGATGAAAACCGAAGCGAATAAACACAGAGAAAATAAAATAAAATAGCAAGAATTAAATGTGCAAAAGAAAGTAACCTTTATTGCAGATGAGATCTCCAATTACAAAGCTCCTTCTTCTTCCACAACGAGCATGAAAATAAAAATTACAACTTTGAATAAAAGTGGCTAAAGAAAACCCTAATCGTCTCTGCATGCCCATCCCTGTTGCGACTGCACGGATATTTATAGTGCAGAAGGTCGAGGAGTCCCTGATAAACCTGCCCACAAAATTTGGGATCTGGATGAGATCAAAGTGCCGCGGATTTGCGGCGGTTCCGCGGCACTTTTGTGGCTTCTGGCCACGCGCTTTGGCGCGTGGCCTCTCCTGGTCCGTCCATGTGGGCTTTTGCTTCTGGAAGTGTGATCCTGGCTCTCCATCTTGGGATTTCGAGATAACTTAGTAATCAAGTTACCTTGATTTCAAATATCCCAAATCTTCTATCCACGAATTTTGGGCTTTTATCCTCATCCTGCAAGTGTTTAGGGTTGGGTAGAAGTCTATCCTTCCCTCATCTTGATATTTGCAACTTTTAGCCCTTGTATTTGCATTTTGACTCTTTGTATTTGCGCTTTTTCACCTGGGCTTCAAACATGGGCTTGGATCTGGGCTTTTGGGCTCTTTAAGCTTTATTTATTATTAAAATAATAATTCGAGGCCTGCACACATTAAATAACGAAATATTAATAAATGTGCATTATAATATGAATAAATGTGCAAATGTGATGGTATATATGATGACAATTATGCATTTTTCACTACCTATCACACCCCCACACTTATCTTTTTGCTCGTCCTCGAGTAAAAATCAAAAAGAAAGAGAAAATCTAACTAGCTAACTCACTTTCGTAGGAATCACGGTTGCACTTAGCATGTGCAACAAGCCGTTAAACCCCTAGGTTACCCTAGAGGACGAGTGTTGTCTCGTGAGGGTTTTCAGCGGATTGCACCCACAAAATCCATAAAAAGGAAAATATTTGAATTATTATTGAAGAGACTAAGTAGTCTATAAGTTTTAGGATCCTCATTTTTATTCATTCTTTAAACCTAGTCTTTATAAAATCAATTGTTATTCATTTTAGGTAAGGATTAAAATTGAATTTCTAATATAGTCTTTTTCGTTACCAAAAGTCATACGCACCCTTGTGAATCTAGGAATTCCTTAACTTGGACTCTCATGCCTCTTTATTATTTTTATAACATCATCTAATTTTCTTTCGTGTAAGTATCAAGGCTTCTTGAGGCCCTCATACCTAACTAATTGACTATTAGATGTGTTAATATATTTATATTTTTTTTATTTTTTTTTGGCATGTATAACTCATCTAATTTTCTTTCGTATAAGTATCAAGGCTTCTTGAGGCCCTCATACCTAACTAATTGATTATTAGATATGTTAATACATATATTATTTTTCTTAGTCTTCTTAGGCTTTCTAATCCACCCATGTAACGAACTTAAAGTCGATGACTCCCAAACCGGTTGGCTTTAGGGCACCAAGTGAGAAAACACCCCGCGGACTCAAATTCGAGTGAACTAGGCCCCAAAACTAAGGACTTTATTTTATTTACTCACCTTTAGGCATGAATACTTATGCTTCTTGAGGCACATGTATCAGCTTAATTGGTGATTTTTTTTTTCTTCTTTTTTTTTATGAGGCACAAGGTCTTTGTCTTAGAATCCTAGATATGCATTTGGTATGCACATTTCATTAAGGTAAAAATCAAGACTAATTATTTATTCAATTTCTCTCCTATACCTAAAAATTAAACAATTTATTTATTTTGACCAAGTTTTTAGAAATCCTAATCATGATTTTCCTAATCCTTAAAACTAACTTAGATTTCTTTCAAAAAATAAGTCAAAAATATTTCCTTTTTATAACATTTTTTTTATTAGCAATTTTTTTTTGTTTTTTTTTTAAAATGTTAGAACAAATAAAGAGAAAAATATTTTTTTTTTTTAATCTTTTCTATGTTAGTAAACCCTCCCCCACACTTATCTCATGCATTGTCCTCAATGTATGAAATGCATGAATGCATGAAGAAAAATGTAAAGAGAGGCAAAGAATAATAGTATACCATAATATGTACAACACATGTATCACTCTCACCTAGAGCTGCTTAGGATTCATCCCTCTAGCTCGTTTCCCATCATTCCAATGGGTTCTCTTTATAAGGCACAATGGGGAGACCAACATTTTTGTTTTAACTTTCTCTCCCCCCAGTTTCATCTTCTTTAGGCTCTTCCTCATCATATGTCCACCTCCATTATTCAAAAATTCATCACACCTTTCAGTTGGAACTTCCTTGCCGAGAAATTCTAGCTCAGTTCCGTACATCTCCTCAAAACTTAAATCAACACTTTTCCCTGGAAGTGAATAATTAACCAACATCTCCTTAATCGGTGTATCTAAACATAGGAGTTCTTCTTCAAAGAGACTTTCGAAAGTTAAGTCAATCGGAGTTTCTTGAACTATATTCTCATGCGATATTCAGTGCTTGGCTCTTTGAAGATACTTAGATCAAATCTTCGTTTTTTAAAGGGAACTTTAAAATTATAATCCTCAACATGTGTCATCTTATCACTAAAATCGCACTTATCCTCAAATAACTTGTCAAGAAATAGAGACTCATTTTCACTTTCTTTTTCACAAATGTTCTCGATGAAGTTCACCTCAAATGTTTGGTCTTTAATCTTACGAGATTGGTTTTCCAGGTTGAAGACATTGACCTCTTTAGTCATGTTTCCAAAGGTCAACCTCATTGATCCATTCCTACAATTTATGATTGCATTTGCAGTTGCAAGGAACGGACGCCCTAGGATAACGGGAGTTTGAGACCGAAGAGTGGATACAGGTTCGGTCTCCAGAACAACAAAATCTACTGGGTAGATAAACTCCCCAACTTGGACGAGCACATGGTAATTTCTCCTTTGGGAATTTTTATGGATCGGTCAGCCAATTGGATTGTAACCTTAGTCGGACTAAGTTCGCCCAACCCCAGTTGTTGGTAAACTGAGAAGGGGAGTAAGTTGATACTTGCTCCCAAATCAAGAAGTGCATGCTTAATTGCAGTTTGACCTATTGTGCAAGAGATGGTGGGGCAACCAGGGTCCTTATACTTGACAGGGATCTGGTTAGACAATAGCTCACTAATGTTAGTGGCTAGAAAAACCTTCTTGGGCACATTAGTCTTTCTCTTCTTTGTGCACATGTCCTTAATAAACTTGGCATACTTAGGAACTTGTTGAATTGCATCAAGAAGAGGTATATTGATCTTGACTTGATTAAAAATCTCTCGTACCTTATCCATTTGTGCACATTGCTTATCTTTAAGCCTATTTGGGTAGGGTGCGATGGGCTTGTGCATATCTTCGGCTGACTTGTCTTTTTTCATGTTGTTGGCATTAAGTTGGGATGGAGTGGGATCAGGCAAGCTAAATGCTTGTTTAGAACTTGATGGTGTTGATACTTGGTTATCAACTTGTTTTCCCGACCGCAATGTATGAATCGCATTGCACTGACTCATATGATTCTCTTCAGCCAAGTGAGCTTGACTAGAGTTCCTAGGGTTTGGGAATGGTTGACTAGGTAGAGTACCCTTTTGCCTTTCTTGCTGATTCATTTGCATCTCTATCCTAGTCAAGACTTGAGCCAGCGTGTCATTGCTTTTAACGATGGTGTCCACCTTTCTTTCCAGATTGGAGAGCCTTGTTTCCATTTGTGAATATTGGAAAGAGGGTGGAGGATTTTGATAGGGCGGATTTTGGAAATTGTTGGAGAATTTGGGCCTAGTTTGATCATTGTTACTTTGGCCCAAGACAAATTGGGATGGTTTCTCCAACCGGGATTGTAGGTGGGCGAATATGGATTGTTGACGGGCGGATTGTTGGTGGGCCTTGTGAAGGCCGCACTCAAATGTTCGGGCAAGCTTTGATGCGCGATAAAAACAGGACATTCCTCGAACACATGGTTCATATCTTGACAATAAGTACAGCCCGCCGAAGTTGTTGGGCTGACTTGGTTCACAGAGACTGGCTCTTTAGTTTCAAGAGCCTCTAGTCTTCGCATAACAGCAGCTAACTTAGCATCGGTTGCTATGTTGGCCTCAATGGAATGGATACCTCCTTTTGAAGAAGTAGGGTCATTAGTCCTAGATTTTTCAGGAGTAGGTTTCCATTGGATGGTATTTTCAGCTAATTCCTCATACAATTTTCATCCATCAGTTTCGTCCTTTTTCAGAAATCCTCCTTGGCACATGGATTCTAACAACGTTTTAGTTTGATATTCTAATCCATCATATAGAACTTGGCATAATCGCCATTTCTCTATCCCATGGTGAGGGCATTGGGCAAGGAGGTCCTTGAAACGTTCGAAGTATTTCCAAAAGGGCTCATTGGCTGTCTGCTTAAACTGTAGGATATTCTTCCTAATCAATGCAGTCTTGTGAACAGGATAAAATTTCTTTAAGAATGCCTTAACAAAATTATCCCAAGAAGATATAGAACCGGCCTCTAGACTGTAGAGCCATTTCTTTGCTAAATCCTTCAAAGCAAAGGGGATAAACCTAAGTTTGATAGCATCGTCTCCTAACTTAGGCATATTCATCATTTGACATACTTCTTCAAATTTCCTTTTGAAGAAGTATGCATCCTCAGATTCAAGTCCATGAAATTTGGGAAGAGTGTTGATGTATTGTGGTTTGAGTTCATATGAGTCAACACTTTCGATAGTGAGCTGGATGCAAGAAGGAAGAGAGGTTCTAATAGGATAGAACCTATCTTGGAGTGACTGTGGTTGTGCCATGTGTGAGTCGGGCTTGAGCTCGGGTGGTGAACTAGTTCTAGTTAGCCTGGATGTGAGTGGGTCTCTCGACCAAGCGGTCATGCACAATCAGCAAACAAGTTCACCCAATCAATCAAAAAGAAAAAGAAAAACAAACAAAAATCCTATTCTAGGGTTATCCTTGACCTAGACGACTCCTAACTTTAGACTGTCCTTAGGAGGTCTATTGTCGACGTCAACCACGAGCTAATCGGCCAGTTCAGGGCAAGACCGGTGGGAGGTTTTCCGTCAGAGACGTTCCTTAATTAAATAACCACCGTTCTTCGGGCTTTCGGCCCTCAATCCCTTCGCTAGACACCGATTTGGCAAGGGTTAATTTCGAACAACTTTCCTTCTTCGGTCAATCTCCTATTGAGTCCGAGTTACCTTAGGGCCAACGTCTAGTCAAGTTTTAATTAGGGTTAGGGTTGTGAGTGTGACTGGTATGATTTGTGGGCCAAGGAAGGGTGATGAAATCCCCACCTTATCTTTGTTATGGGTTATGCCCTTAAAATGGATTAGTGTACGTGTAAAGCGGTAGAAAAGTAATCACTCAAGAAAGCGGTAAACAACCAAGAGTGCTTCCTAATCTATATGCTATGCAAACGTACCTTGTCGCCAGCACTCTTCAACAGAATTAAAGAATAAAAATAGACACGTGCCCTAAAATGCAAGAGTCTAAAAAAATATTTTTTTATTTTTTTCAACAAATAGGTTAATGTTAATTATTAGCAGTTGCAGTGTGATCACAGAGAGATAATAACACAGCAGAAAATATACTTTTGCACTGCAGAGCAACCTGCAGAAAAATCCGTCAGTAGTGCACTACAAGTGCCGCGGATTCGCGGCTTTTGCCGCGTTTCTGCGGCAAACTTGTAGGTCCAAGTGCTCTGCCTTCGAGGGCAGAGGCACTGGATAGCTATATGTGCTTTCTGCTGCTCTGATTTTGTTTCCTGTTCTCTGTACCTGCAACAGAAAAGAAAGAATGATTAGAACGAGGAGATCGTGCCGTTCCTTCCCCGGCAACGGCGCCAAAATTTGATTGAGATTTTATCGATTGAAATAGAGTTCAAAATTCTTAGTCTCAATGCGAATCCGCTGTAGCAAGGGCTCGAGCGGGTCGTGATCCTCAGGGAAGGATGCGATGCAAGCTTTTGCGGCAGATTCCTCGTATGCTTTGAGTAAACACAGAAGAGATTAGATTTGAAGAGAATATGGATTAAAAAGCATGGTTTTACTGATCTACTACCACAACCCACTATGCAAGTCTTGGATGTTGAATTTCATCTTGAGATAAATGTGATTTACCCTAGGTTATTAAGAGTGATTCAAGTAAGAAAATACGATACTAGATTATAACTAAGTTCCATTATTAAAAACTAAACAAGTTTCATCCTAATATCTAAGTACAGCTTAAGAAAAGATTAATCTTAACTTTAGGCCGTCCTAGTTCTTAAGCATGAAGTCATGATGAGTCCTTTAATTGTGCAACCTAGATTAATAGATCTAGTTATCAGTTTTATCTTCAAGAAAAACAATTATTAAACCTAGGGTTTCTGATGGATGGTCATCAATCGATTCAAATCCTACTTGCCCTAGGGTTGCTTAAGTGATCAGCAAACCATACAAAGAATTAGTTGGACATCATTTTTTTTCTTTTTCAAATTATTTATTTTTTTATTCTTTTTTTTTTATTTTTAATTAGAAGAAAGAAGAAGAAGAAAGAAAACACGAGATCACAGATGAAAACCGAAGCGAATAAACACAGAGAAAATAAAATAAAATAGCAAGAATTAAATGTGCAAAAGAAAGTAACCTTTATTGCAGATGAGATCTCCAATTACAAAGCTCCTTCTTCTTCCACAACGAGCATGAAAATAAAAATTACAACTTTGAATAAAAGTGGCTAAAGAAAACCCTAATCGTCTCTGCATGCCCATCCCTGTTGCGACTGCACGGATATTTATAGTGCAGAAGGTCGAGGAGTCCCTGATAAACCTGCCCACAAAATTTGGGATCTGGATGAGATCAAAGTGCCGCGGATTTGCGGCGGTTCCGCGGCACTTTTGTGGCTTCTGGCCACGCGCTTTGGCGCGTGGCCTCTCCTGGTCCGTCCATGTGGGCTTTTGCTTCTGGAAGTGTGATCCTGGCTCTCCATCTTGGGATTTCGAGATAACTTAGTAATCAAGTTACCTTGATTTCAAATATCCCAAATCTTCTATCCACGAATTTTGGGCTTTTATCCTCATCCTGCAAGTGTTTAGGGTTGGGTAGAAGTCTATCCTTCCCTCATCTTTGATATTTGCAACTTTTAGCCCTTGTATTTGCATTTTGACTCTTTGTATTTGCGCTTTTTCACCTGGGCTTCAAACATGGGCTTGGATCTGGGCTTTTGGGCTCTTTAAGCTTTATTTATTATTAAAATAATAATTCGAGGCCTGCACACATTAAATAACGAAATATTTATAAATGTGCATTATAATATGAATAAATGTGCAAATGTGATGGTATATATGATGACAATTATGCATTTTTCACTACCTATCAGCAGGCTTCATGCCCTGCGCCTTGGCATTATACGAGTGGCTATAATTAGCCCTGCGTCTGGAGTTTCGAACTCTGTTTTCTGATGACTTATCCTCAATGATTTTTGGACAGTCTTCATTTACATTTCACGGGAAAATTTTTGTTGCTTTTCAAGTGTCCCCCATCTCTTGTTATTATAATAACATTTGAATACAGTTGAAATATTTCTTTAAAAATCCACTGCGACAATTTTGCCGTATATGTTGTGTTTTAGTTCACTGAACATGGACTGCGACCAGGGTTGTAGTTCATATTTGACATCGACTTTGTCGCAGTCTACAACAGTTACAGAAAGAGAAGTGTATTGTCATAACTGCGACCAGAGTCGCAGTTTAAATTTTACGGGAAAGTTGTATTGTTTAATTCTCAAGTTTGAATGAAATATTACATTAAGTTTTTAATTTTGTTACTAGTTTAATATGCTGGGATATGGTTATAATTAAATTGTATATTGTGAAAATTGGATCTTTTCAATTTACACTGTGACCTTGGTCGCAGTTTAGATTATTGATTGGTAGTGAAAATGCATTTTTATCATAACATTTACCATCACATTTTCATATTTATTCATTTAATTCTGCACATTTATTAATATTTTGTGATTTATTGTGTGCAGGCCTCGAGTTCTTATTTTTATAAGAAATAAAGCTTAATGAAGCCCAAAAGCCCATATCCAAGCCCAAGTCCAAGCCCAGGTGTAAAAGTGCAAATACCAAATGTCAAAAGTGCAAATACATAAGGGCCAAAGTTGCAAATACAAAGAAGAGGGAAGGATAGACTTCTATTCAACCCTAAATGCTTGCAGGAAAGAGTTTAAAGATAAATTCGGATTCAGACTGTACATGTTTAGTATTCAGATCATAACTTTTGCTACAGATATGCAAATCCGATGATTCAAAATGCTCCAGAAAGAAGACTTGAAGCCCTACAACTCTTATGTTGATCAAACTTTCCAATTCAGTCCATAGATAATCCAATTTCGACGATCAACAGGATAATAAATTGCAGGACAGATTGATTTGAACTTCTATGAATAAGTCCACAAGTCTGGAGATAAGATTTTTTGGAAGAGTTGTACTAGGACTCTACATCTTCCAACTCCTATAAATACCCCTGCAGATGCAACACAGAAAGCGTCCAGCGAAGAGCCAAGGGCCAAAAGTTAGGGTTTAGGTTTTTCTTCTTTCTTCTAGGTTAGATTTTCTTTCCTCCTTTGTAAATTTTATTTTCTTTTTGTAAAAGCTGAGAGGAGATGATGTATTCATGGAGGAAGGGATCTGCTTGTACTGATGGTGACAGTCGGTGTAAGTGTTATTTTTCCACCATTGTTTAATAATCGAATCAAGGTTTGTCTTTATTCTTTTATTATTTCATGTTCTTCAATTCTTGTTTTTATTCTTGTTTTATTTTATTTTATTTTATTCTTGTTCAATCTTGTGTATCTCAGTATTCACTCTCTTTTATTTTTCTCTCTAATGCCTTGCGAACAATGAGACCCAATTGTATTGAAACTGCCTAGCCAAAGAAGAATCCTTGATGGCTTATGGCGATGAACATCCTATACGCCATACTTGCAAGTCTTCCGAGAAAAGGTAAATCATCGCACGGATCAAAGGTAAGCAGGTTGAAGAGGTTTGTACGTGTTTTCTTTCTTTCTTCCTTTAGTTTAGATCCACATCTTCCACAATTCTTTTCTTCACTTCATTGTAAATACCATTCATTGTAAATACCACTGCTAATAATAAAAAGATAATTTTTAGAGTAAAACTTGCTTAACGCTTCCATCGCAGTCCCTCCCTGAGGATCACGACCCGCATAGCCTTGCTACAGCGGATTAGAATTGAGAACTTGCACATCCTATTCTTAAAACTAAAATTGTTTATTTTCGTGTGCAGGAAATCTCAGTCAACAAATTGGCGCCGTTGCCGGGGAGGGACGGTAAGTTTATCTCTAAAACAAAATTTAATTTTTAACTAATTCTTTATTCTTTTCTGTTTGCAGGTTTGGAGAACAGGAAACAGAAACAGAGCAGCAGCAAGGACATACAGCAAACCCAGTGCCTCTGCCCTCGAAGGCAGAGCACGAGGGCCTGCAAGTTTGCCGCGAAAACGCGGCCAGAGCCGCGGATCCGCGACAAGTGCAGTGAACTACTAATTCAGTTTTTTGCAGATTGCTGAAATTTGAGATTACTGCTTACTGCTCTATTCTGTTTTGTTCTGTGATATACCTGTAAATTGCTAATAATTCAACAGTAAATCATTGGTTGTTAAAAATAAAAATTGATTAGACGTTTGCATATTAGGCACGTGTCTTTTCAATTATTTTTATTTATTGTTGAAGAGTGCTGGAGGAGAAAGGTACGTACGCATTGCATGTAGAATAGGATTCATCTCTTGGTTGATTTTCTGCTTTGAGTGATTCTTATCTATTTATCTTGTACACTTGCACTAATTCATCTTAAGAGCATAACCCATTAACAAGATAAGGTGGGAATTTCATCACCCTTCCTTAGCCCAAAAATCATATCCCAAGCACTCACTAACCCAAGCCTAACTTAAAAATTAGTAGACATTGGCCCTAGGGACATCTCGGACTCAATAGGAGATTATCCTAAGGGGGAACAGTGCTGGAAGTTGACTCTTGTCAAATCAGTGTCTCGGAAAGGGATTGAGGGCCGAAAGCCCGAAGATTGGTGGTTATTTAATTAAGGAACGTCTTTGACGGAAAACCTCCCACCACTCTTGTCCTGACCTGGCTGATTAACTCGTGGTCAAAGTCTGCACCCTACCTCCGTGGACAGTCTAACCACTTAGGAGTCGTCTAGGTCTAGGTCTACCCTAACTTAGGTTAGAAATTTTTCTTTTTTGTTTGTTTTTTTTTCTTTTGTTTGTGATTGTGTGATATGGCCTATAACAATAATTTTTTCAATTTTAATGAGGATCCATATTACACACCAACCTCTTATTCGGATATTACCAACCCGGCATATCATAACTTTGACCAACCTAGTGTGCCAGATTGGTCTTATCCGAATCATTACATGCCCCAGTCCCAATACTATGAACAAGATTGGAATAATCATCACTACTCTTCACAGAGTCAATGGGGATTCAACACCCCTGAGCCATATGGTCAACCACCTGTTCAACCATTATCTTCATATACGTCTTTTCCCACATCACCAAGGTTTCAGTCCTCCATTGATCTATTCGATGGGTTAGAAGAAAAAGTGGATCGGTTGCAAGATACAATGAATGATCAAATTTCTAGACTTTCAAACATTCTTGAGATAGGAACCAAGAATCATTCTGTTTAGAAGACCTTGATCAAAATTCAATTTCATCACATCAATATGAACTTGCTCAATCCCAATCCTTGGACAAATTGGCTAGTTTTAATTTCAATGAGATTGAATTAGATTATGAATGTGAACCCGATCCCCAACTTTGCGATTCAGTTTCCATCTTCGAATCTATGTTGACTCCAGTATCCTTACCCAATTTGGACCAATTTTCTGAGCCAACATTTATTCCCATACCCATAGATCATGAAATTGAATCACCCATTTTTGATGATCATATTGAACTTGACCAATTGTGCAATTTTGAAAGTCCCATGGAAAAATTGGCAAGTTCCCATTTTTATGAGATTGAAACTAATGAGATATGTGACCTAGATTCCCAAATCTATGATCAAGTTCAAATTCCCGAATCATTATTGACTCCTGTTTTGTTACCCGACTTAGGTAATATTTTAGAGTCAGTTTTGATTCCCACACCTATCATTCCTGAACTTGAATCACCAACATTGAGTCACATTCCATTGTGGGAAAATGATTGTAGACTTGAGTTTCAATTTCTTGACTTGGACCCACTTCTTGATCCTAGCCCGACTCCTGAACCTTTACTTGATTTGAGTTTCTTTCCTGAGTCGGTATTAGATCCTGAACCTATCATTCTTGAGTCCAAGTCAACCATTTTACCAAGTCACATTCTTTTATTGGACATAGGTATAGACCATGACTCTGTGATGATTTTCCAGGACTGGTCATGTAAAGGGAGTAAGTTTCACGAGAGGATCTTCCATGATCCTATTCATTCTGGGGACTGTAAATATGTAAATAAAAAAGAGGTCAATAAAGGTAGGTCCCGTGAACTACCACGTTATCTTGTTTGGGCCGCATTTCGTGGACCAATTAGACCACCACCGGAACCACCACCTTAAGGTAACTTCCGCCTTCCCTTGTTCTGTTTCATGCATATATGCATTCATTCATACATTGAGGACAATGCATGAGATAAGTGTGGGGGTGGGCTTTACTAACATACTAACATAGTTAGAAACTAACAAAAATCTGCTAATAAAAAAAAAATATTTATAAAAAGGACAATATTTTGACTTATTTTTTTTGAAAGAAATCTAAGTTAGTTTTAAGGATTAGGAAAATCATGATTAGGATTTCTAAAAACTTGGTCAAAATAAATAAATTGTTTAAATTTTAGGTATAGGAGAGAAATTGAATAAATAATTAGTCTTGATTTTTACCTTAATGAAATGTGCATACCTAATGCATATCTAGGATTCTAAGACAAAGACCTTTGTGCCTCATATAATAAAAAAAAAAAAAGAGAAAATCACCAATTAAGCTGGATACATGTGCCTCAAGAAGTATAAGTATTCACGCCTAAAGGTGAATGCAAAAAATATAAAAAATAATAAAACCTTAGTTTCGTGGCCTAATTCACTCGAATTTGAGTCCGCGGGGTTTTTCTCACCTGGTGCCCTAAAGCCGACCGGTTTGGGAGTCATCGACTTTAAGTTCGTTACATGGGTGGATTAGAAAGCCTAAGGAAATTAAGAAAAAATTACTTATATATGTATTAACACATCTAATAGTCAATTAGTTAGGTATGAGGGCCTCAAGAAGCCTTAATGCTTATACGAAAGAAAATTAGATGCGTTATACATATTAAAAAAAAAAGAGAAAAAATATATATATAAAGAGGCATGAGAGTCCAAGTTAAGGAATTCCTAGTAAAAACATAAGGATGCATATGATTTTTGGTAACGAAAAAGACTATATTAGAAATTCAATTTTAATTCTTACTTAAAATGGAAAACAATTAACTTTATTAAGATTAAGTTTAAAGAATGAATATAAATGAGGATCCTAAAACTTATAGACTACTTAGTCTCTTCAATAATAATTCAAATATTTTCTTTTTATGGATTTTGTGGGTGCAATCCGCTGAAACCCTCACGAGACAACACTCGTCCTCTAGGGTAACCTAGAGGTTTAACGGCTTGTTGCACGTGCTAAGTGCAACCGTGATTCCTACGAAAGTGAGTTAGGTTAGATTAATTTTCTTTTTCTTTGTTTTTACTCGAGGACGAGCAAAAAGATAAGTGTGGGGGTGTGATTGGTAGTGAAAAATGCATTTTTATCATAACATTTACCATCACATTTTCATATTTATTCATTTAATTCTGCACATTTATTAATATTTTGTGATTTATTGTGTGCAGGCCTCGAGTTCTTATTTTTATAAGAAATAAAGCTTAATGAAGCCCAAAAGCCCATATCCAAGCCCAAGTCCAAGCCCAGGTGTAAAAGTGCAAATACCAAATGTCAAAAGTGCAAATACATAAGGGCCAAAGTTGCAAATACAAAGAAGAGGGAAGGATAGACTTCTATTCAACCCTAAATGCTTGCAGGAAAGAGTTTAAAGATAAATTCGGATTCAGACTGTACATGTTTAGTATTCAGATCATAACTTTTGCTACAGATATGCAAATCCGATGATTCAAAATGCTCCAGAAAGAAGACTTGAAGCCCTACAACTCTTATGTTGATCAAACTTTCCAATTCAGTCCATAGATAATCCAATTTCGACGATCAACAGGATAATAAATTGCAGGACAGATTTGATTTGAACTTCTATGAATAAGTCCACAAGTCTGGAGATAAGATTTTTTGGAAGAGTTGTACTAGGACTCTACATCTTCCAACTCCTATAAATACCCCTGCAGATGCAACACAGAAAGCGTCCAGCGAAGAGCCAAGGGCCAAAAGTTAGGGTTTAGGTTTTTCTTCTTTCTTCTAGGTTAGATTTTCTTTCCTCCTTTGTAAATTTTATTTTCTTTTTGTAAAAGCTGAGAGGAGATGATGTATTCATGGAGGAAGGGATCTGCTTGTACTGATGGTGACAGTCGGTGTAAGTGTTATTTTTCCACCATTGTTTAATAATCGAATCAAGGTTTGTCTTTATTCTTTTATTATTTCATGTTCTTCAATTCTTGTTTTTATTCTTGTTTTATTTTATTTTATTTTATTCTTGTTCAATCTTGTGTATCTCAGTATTCACTCTCTTTTATTTTTCTCTCTAATGCCTTGCGAACAATGAGACCCAATTGTATTGAAACTGCCTAGCCAAAGAAGAATCCTTGATGGCTTATGGCGATGAACATCCTATACGCCATACTTGCAAGTCTTCCGAGAAAAGGTAAATCATCGCACGGATCAAAGGTAAGCAGGTTGAAGAGGTTTGTACGTGTTTTCTTTCTTTTCTTCCTTTAGTTTAGATCCACATCTTCCACAATTCTTTTCTTCACTTCATTGTAAATACCATTCATTGTAAATACCACTGCTAATAATAAAAAGATAATTTTTAGAGTAAAACTTGCTTAACGCTTCCATCGCAGTCCCTCCCTGAGGATCACGACCCGCATAGCCTTGCTACAGCGGATTAGAATTGAGAACTTGCACATCCTATTCTTAAAACTAAAATTGTTTATTTTCGTGTGCAGGAAATCTCAGTCAATTATAATCTTAAATTAGCCATTTATTTATCTCTGGTCGCTGATATTATTTTTTTAATAAATTGCGATAATAGTCGCAGTGTATCCCATTTTATTTAATTTTAACATTTTTCTGGCTTAGAGATTGGATCACATTGTTGACAAGTAAGTTCGACATAGCCCATTAAAATTTGCTACCGTAGTTCCATGTTCCAATAATTATAAGAATAAAATTAGTGAAAAAGTGCCACCAGTAAAACTAAAATTAAGTCAAAAATATTTATAATTAACACAATTAACATTACAAAAAGGCTTAAATATTTATAAAAAACAAAATACATATTTAAAAGTACTAATTTAGTCGTCCTCATCATCACCATCATAATTAGATTCGCCATCTATATTATGACTGTGTTCGCCTTTCGTATCGCTTTCCTCATCTTCCTTATCATTACTGTCACTCAACTCTTCACTTTCTTCCTCTTCATAGCAGTATTTTGGTTCATCAATGAACTCCCAGAGCGGGTCGTCTGTATCAAGCTCATCCTCTGATCCGTAGTGAGGGAACAATTCAGAACTATACATCCAATCATCATTAGATGATTGGCTTCTTTCTGGTGAAGATGGTGGAGAAGACATTTTTGAATCTTTTTTCAAAAATTGAAAGAGACAAATTCAGAAATGTAATTTAGTTTGTTTGTTATCCTGTAATGGACACCCTTTATATATAAATAATTCAGGAATTCTAAAAAGTTTATGTTCTTAAACGACGTGAACATGGCGCAAATTTAATATCTGTCTTTTTCCAAAAAGTGTATACTTTCCAGGTGACTGTTCAGTTTTCGAAAACAGGTAAAAAGTTAATATATTTTACATGCAGTTACTTTTTACTTTGAATACGACAAGACTATTATTATTTTAGTTTCTTACGGTAGAAAAAGACAGGGAGGATCATGTTTACTTTTCGTTAAATTAATTATTTTAATAAAATTTTAAAACATATATCGTTATGTATAAAAAAAAACTTTGGAGTTCTGAATTGGGCAATGCGACCATGGTCGCAGTGCGATCTGAAATATGATTCATTAACTGCGACCGCGTTCGTTGTCTCAATTACATTAATAGAATGCTAATAAATAGATACATTATTTTACAGACGAAATTATGCATACTGCGACCATTGTCGCATTATAAGTAAACGATACAACTTCCCAATTCATGACTGCGACTTTGATCGCAGTATAAATTCTGAACTCATTATTTATTTTTAATATCACTGCGACCTATGTAACATGCACTCTGTTACATCTATAGAATGGAAATAAGGAAATCTCAGTGGATTGTATAACAAATGAATAAAATGTATACGAATTACATTAATAAAGCCAACAGACCTGCTTTACAAATAGGATACATTTATAATAAAAAAATGATGTATATTAACAATATTATAATTAAAAAATTAAGTCAATTTTCAATCTTCAAGTACCATACTTCTTATAAATTCAGTTTCTTCATCCCAACTTTTCTCTTTATCTGCGAGTAACATGTATGCAAGTTCGCTTTTTAGTCGTTATATAGTGGCCGCCGTCACAGTATCAACTGTTGATGGAGTACTAAATGCTATACATTTGATGTACTTGCATACATATACAGCGCAATCAATACTGAAAAATGTACAAGGAAATCATTACATGAGATTAGATTTTTGTACTCAAAATAAGCAGAAAATATGTTGGGTAAATGTCACAAGAAAGAAATACATGTTAGCTTATTGGGGACATCTTGCGTATTTTATATATGTTTTTTTCATCCTTTTATTGAAATCAATTTCAAAATTTTGTAATAATTTTTCTTTCTGCAATGTCAATAGAAAAAAATATCAATATTAATCAAATTAAATGCAAATATTCAGTAATTGCAAGATTAAAATCAACTCACCATTGTTCTTGCATCTGTTTGATAAATCTTAAATATATTACTTGAATTTTCCACTGGGACCAAAGAGTTGTAAAAAATCCACTCTTGTGTTTGGCAATCAAATCCAACAAGGTCCCGTGAAATCTAGGTTCCTTGGCACTGTGTTTGTGATTGATCAGGAAAAACATGTACTGCACATCACTTGTCTAGTTTTCAACAACTGATTGATGAAATAATCTTTCAGATCTCTATTTTTAGATACAACACCGTGCTGTAAAAATCAAAATAGATTCAAACATTTTTATATTTAATAATTAAATGCAATTAAAATATCAAAAATGACATGAAAAACAAATCTTATATTTTAATTGCTAATTTGGTAGTAGTTTGAATGATTCTGACTAAAAAAAATATGACTGCGACCAAGGTCGCATTGTGGTTATTGTTAATTATATTTTGGCTGCGACCTAGATCGCATTCATCAATATTTAGGAGTAATTTTTAAGGTTCACTTGGCGACTGCGACTGCGACCGCGACCAAGGTCGCAACCAACATTATTCAGCTTCTTTTAAGATTACTTAGTAAGTAAGACTGGGACCAAGGTCGCAACTGGTAATATTCAGCTTATGTTTTAAGATTACTTAGCAACTGATCAGACTGCAACCAAGGTCGCAGACAAATCATTATGCCTTATCAGCAGTAAAAGTGACTAGTAGAATTTTTAACCATCAAAATTTGAAAGTACTACATTAATTATAAAATTGATATTTTAATTAACTATAAAGGAGAAAATAGATATTTACCCAAGCTTCACTTCGAAAGAATATACTTTTTAATCCTTCTTTCTTCTCTAGATGTTTCATGTAGAAATGAATTATATTGGCATCTAAATCTCTACTGAACATCAGGTCCTCAATGTCATTTTTTGCAACCATCATTATTTGTCAGTATCCTGATATGCAGTAGAACTGTAAGAAAAATAAAAAAAGTTAATAATTAGATTGTTTCAATATAAATATCTTATTTTTTGATGTAATTTAAATAAAATTAATTAATTTACTCAGAGGAGGCTTTGTCCAAGAAATTTTTGATAAGAGCTTGTTGATGTGGCTGCAGAATTCTGTATGCAGTGGTTTCAGTCAATTCCCTGATTTTTGGCTGAGTGTCTGAAATCTGTTCGTTGCCGAAACAGTGGCAGAAGTCTGAGCCGCAGGCTGTGGAAGAGGATCTTCATTAATTTCCTTTTTTAGTTTTAGATAAACGAAGTCAGAGTTATCGTGATCTCTTTCAGCGCGCTTGCGTTCTTTGACTCCCCTTTCGATCGTTCCTTTAGAGTAATCCAAAACATTTCTTTTTAACGCTTGCTTCTGAGCAGGAGTTTGTTCTTAATTTTTTTCATCAAAAGCTTTGTCTCTATGGATTTCAAGTATCTGTTGAGTTAAATTTAAAGGAAAAGTGAGAAAATCTTCCCCAGCAATTCTTACTTCGAATTCAGATCGCTTGAAATCCTCCTCTTCTTTTTCTTCTGCTTCTCCATCTGTTCCCTCATCTTTTTGCTTATTGTCCTCTTGAATTTTTCTCTTTTGCTCTGTTTCTTTCATCCTCCTCTTCTCCATTCCTCTTCCTCCTTCCTCCTCTCCTCTTCTTTCATCCTCTTCTTCTCCTTCTCCTCCTGCTCTTCCTCCTCTTCTCCTCTTCTAGAATTTTACGATTTTTCTCCTCCTCTTCCTGCAACTGTCACTTCTTCTCCTCCTCTTCCTTCCTCTTCTTCTCCTTCTCCTCCAGCTCTTTCCTCCTCCTTTAGAATTTTACGATTTTTCTCCTCCTCTTCCTGCAACTGCCTCTTCTTCTCCTCCTCTTCTTTCCTCTTCTTCTTTTTCTCCTCCTGCTCTTTCCTCCTCTTCTCCTCTTCTAGAATTTTATGATTTTCTCCTCTTTCTGCAACTGCCTCTTCTTCTCCTCCTCTTCTTTCCTCTTCTTCTCTTTCCCTCCTGCTCTCCCACTTCCCTCCTCCTCTTCTCCTTCTCCAGCTCCTCTCTCTCCTTTTCTCCTCTCCTTCTCCTCCTTCGCAGCAGTGGCTGCTCTCAGCAGCTCTTCTTCTTCTTCCTTCACTTTTAATTTTTTTGCTACTTTTAAGTTTTCTTTTCTCTCTTCTCTCTCTTCTTTTTTTCTTTAATTCAGCCTTGCGAGCTTTTTCATCTTCCATTTTTCAATTTTTCTTCTAGCTCATAAACATATGCTCTCAAGAACTCATTTTCCTTCTTCAAAGTTTCTATTTCTTCAGCTTGTTCATCCCTTGGTGCTGGCAAATAACCTGTAATAGTTGTTTCTTGTTCACGCGTTGGTTCATCAACTATTTCGACAGGCTCTGGTTCTGTATTGGCCGGGATGTTAGCTTCAATATTTACTTCTTCTTCTTCTTCTTCATCTTCTTCTTCAACAGGAAGGTCAATCATATTTTTTTTCATCATTTGACATGTTGGCCATTCAACAAAAAATCTAAAAAAAAATATAAACTGCGATCTTAAACAAATCTTATAATTATATCGCTGATGAATGAAACTTTTACTAGCAGAGCTATCAAGTAAACTGTGATCTTGGTCGCAGTCATTAACATTAAATCAGACAAGTAAATCCGTACTGCGACCGTAATCGCAATACAAATCAATGAAATAAATATAACTGCGACCATGGTCGCAATTTATTATAACGAGCTATCAAGGGAACTGCGACCATTGTCGCACACCGTTGAACTTTAATCAAAGGAATGCGACAATGGTCGCACTCCATTAAAATGTATAAAATATAATGAACAGTATTTAGTCACTAACTATTAAAACTTATCATATCTGTGTCAACATCATTTAAATCAATTTCGGCTAGATCGCTGCTAATGTTTTGAAGGTCCCATCTTACTGCCCGTGGGGTTTGTCCTCCAAACCAGACCTCGGCTCAAAAATAGCAGCTCTTTCACAGAGCCAGTACTGTAAAATGTATTATTACATTAGTTTACATAAACATTGTCAATATATAAGCAAATTTCAACAATGTTTGCCAAATATGATATTCATACTTACAATAATTTATACGGGCATCCTTGCAGCTCAAATATGGTGTGCCTGAAGATGTCCATTGACTCAATCAGGAATTGTCAAACAGCTTTAGCCCAGCATATGCTCTTCATCAGCTGCATATTAGTAATTTGTTTCACAATATACCACGGCACCGCACATTTATTGTCAGAAAAGAATAGAGTGATCGGCATATATAAGATGATTATTGTTATAAAGTTTTGAGCTGCAAGTCTTTGTTTGTCTCTTATAATTTCATTTAAAGTCACTTGTGCTCAACCTGTTCATCATTAGTCATATCTAATTTAGTTCTTCTTTTCTTGACCAGAAGATCATCCAAAGCTTCTTCAATGGATACTTTCGTGATCTTCTTTATATTAGGGAAATAATATTTTATAACCCCTCTGTCCTTCATTGTACAGGTCTTATTCATAATAAAACCGGCCCAATTGATAGGTAGACCAAAAGTAAGGGCAACATCCTTCACTATTAACTTAATTTGTTTGCCCCCAATATAAAGGTCCTTATAACCCTATCATATGGTCTACAATTTTCGGCACACTAATGTTTGATTTTAGACCTTTTTTAGCACCAAACTCCTTATTGTAGAAGGCCATGAAGATTGGGCCAAACGGGGTCTCCTTCATCGCACTACAAAATCGGTAGTACTAATCACCAACTAAGATCTTGATTGAATATCTGAAACTTAAATAACACAAGATCGTTAGTATTATAACTAAATGAGTTAATTATCATCAAAACTAGAGTAATGAGCCTTTGGGCCAACAATCTCTGCTTTTTTGATGATGACAAAACTCATGGAGTTATATATGCATGGATTAAAAATAAGCTTTGTAAAAGCTCCCCCTTAACTCATGCATAATAAATGAACAATAAGATATTCAATAAAGCTTATAACTAAATATCAAACATAAACATATATGCATAAAACAAACATAACATGCATATAAACTCTAAATTTCTCTCCCTTTTTTGTCTATCCATCAACAAAGGGGTAAAGAAAACATGATAAATGTATATGTGATATAAATTTATGAAGAGAAGAGACGTCAAGTTAACTTCCCCTGTAAACATATATTATATGGAGAAGAGATGACTAAATTCTAACCCACCTAAGCATAATATATTATGTATAGACAGAGATGTTAAGCTCCACCTACACACGTGTATGATATAGAGAAGAGAGGTCAAACCCTTCTGTACAATACGCTTATCTTAAATTTACATATATAGGAGACGTTAAGTTAACTCCCCCTGCATATAAGCATTATATATCAAAAATAAAATTTGAAAACAATTAAAATTTTGATTTTTCTTGATCAATTGAAAGGATAAATAATTTAAAGTTCGCTTATTGTAAAAATGAAACCAATTTTGAAATACCACTTGTAATTAAACATAAACATAAATACCATTTTAAGTCAAACAATTTTTCTTTTTTATGAATAACCACAAAACTAATGCATAAGCTTGTTAAAGACAAAACAAATGAATTTGAAGTAAAATCAAGCTTAGCATGAAACTAATTGTTATAAAACATATATGGATATTGTTAAACATTGCACAATCAATCATATATATGTATTTAAGTCAATAGAAATACCACTTGTAATTTAATGCATACGTATATAGATAAAAATGAATGAGTATACAAAAAAGAATATCTCATAAGAATCATATATATAACTCATTGAAATCACGAACCTACATGCACATGTCAAAAAAATAATTACTCAAGCATACAAGATATGATCACCCATCCAACCTCCCACTAAGGATGGTATTTTTAAAAATAATAATTTAAAAATAGTGAGAATAGTTTGAAATTTCTACCAAATGAAGAATCAAGAAACTAATTTAAGATAGTTTTTGAAAACTAGTTCAAGATTATATAAATATGAAACAAATCATATATCTCATGAAACATGAATATTACACAAGAATTGTTACTCAAAATCTATATAGCATAATCATGGGCTCATGAATATAAAATTATAAGTAAACATAAGGTGAGTGCACAATAGACATATGGATAACACATTCATGAAAATAAAGTAATAATGCTCAAACAAAAGCATTTATAAAATAAAAGTACATGAATAAATGTAAGAATCATCAAAAGTAGAATGTATACATATAACTAAATAATAAATGAGTACACAAAGAGTATGAATCATGTTAGACACAAAACAAGAGTGTATCTCAAAAACTATGCAAGTATATCATAAGTTTTAACAAAGTTTGCATTTAATCATATAATCAAAACATGTAAGTTTTGATATGCTTGAAAATATAAAATGGAGGATAGAGATAGTTACCAAAACCGATTGAACTAATCTTCATTTCTCCAAAACAAGGTGGTCCTTCCACCCAAAGTCCTTGATAGTGATACATCCATTGATTTATGCATTAAACTCCAATTGCATCAACCACTAAGGCACCAATCCTCTTATGTGTTGTGAGAGCCCAAACCTACATCAAAAACAAGTGGTGTGAATTTTAGTACCCAAATCTTTTTGGTTCATGGGGTTTAGTAGCATTTGGAACCCAAACATTCTTGTTTGCAAAATTGAAAAATTTAATCTATCATAGCAAAAGTTTGCAAGATGGTCTTTGTTGCTATAATGTGTATAAGTATACACTCTAGCATACATATGGATGTAAGCATAGTGTGCATGAGGTGTATGCTTTGGAGGATGTGCATGAACATGTGAAGTTTATTTCTTTTGAAACAAGATTTCCAATCTAGTATAATTAAAAGCATAATTGTTCAAATTTGAGCTCAAACAATCAATTCTATTTTTCAAAATGTGAACCTTATTTTTGTCAATAGATGATAAAGCAATATTAGCATGAGAAACATGACAAGCATAGGAATCAAAATCATTTTGTTTTGAAAAAAATAGAAGCTTTTTCTTTTTCAACTAAAATAATTTTCTTTTCAAAGGCTCATTTTTATTTAAAATAATCTCCTTTTCTTTAGAAATCAAAGCAACTTGATTTTTCAAAGATTTGTTTCTTGAAATAATTTCAAATTTGTTTTGAAGAGAATCTTTTTCTTTTAAAATGAAATTATTTTCTTTCTTCAACCATTTATTTTCATCCTTTAACAAATCATATTTTTTAAGAAGTTTTTGACAAAATAATGCAATCTCATCATATGGCATCTTATTATCTTTATCAAGCTCGAAATCAGAATTACTTTAAGGGGGTAATCCCCTTGTATCATGTAGCACATGTCGAAAGTATCACTTTTTCATCTGAGTCTCTCTCCTTGTCATTTGGCATTTGTTCATCAAGAGTAGTCAAAGTGTTCCATATTACAAAAGCCGAATCAATGTAAGAAATCCTAGATATATAATCATCATTTAGGGTTAATTTTAAAGCATGAATGACTTTTACATTAGCCTCAAAATATTTACCATTTATAAAATATGATTCTTTAATAGTGGCAAGATAAACATATAGACCAAGGGCTTTAAGATACATTGACATCTTAACTTTTCAATTTTAAAGTCAAGAATATCAAGCATGAGAGTGCAAGAAAACTTATGTATGTGTATAAACAAATAATGTGATTAGCAAAAATAAGAATATTTAATTCTAAGTTGTTAGACCCAAAACAAGAGCTCCAAGCTCTGATACCACTTGTAATCACCTAGAGGGGGTGAATAGGTGATGTGCTAATCAAATGCGAAATTAAAAATTTAAACTAATAATTCTACGCTAAATAAAGCAAGTAAAAAATATTAGACAAATAGGCTATCCCAAGTATGTATATCAATTGAACACAAGTAATAGCAAACATATAAAGATATGAAAAATATGAGCCTACAAGATATATATAAGCACAAATAAGTAAAGAGAGAGATAAGCAATCGTAAATATGGGAGAATTGTTTCGAGGTTCGAGTCACTTGTTCTACGTCCCCGCCTTCACCACAATGAAAGATTTATACTCGAATCGATCTCGCAAGATCACTCGGTGCCGCAACACCACAAGTTCCCTCAAGAACTCTCTTAGACACGCAAGTCTCTCACTTGTTCCCACAAGAACAACAATACATACAAACCCGCAAGCTCGTCGAGGCTGCAACCTCCAACTCCACAGGTACAAAAAAAGAAACCTTATGATCAACACTCTTGATCACAAACAAATGCTCTCACAAATAATGGTCCTAGAGGATGAATTTATCAATGAAAGGCACAAACTTGTGTGAGAAAACTAGATAGATTTAAGAGAGAAAAGCTCAAGAAAATCCTTTGAAAAACTCAAGAGAAGCCCTCTTGAAAACTCTTTTTTGATATGTAAATGAAGCTCTAAAACTTATTGAGAAAACTCAGTTAAAAATTGGAAAATAAGCTCTTAAAAAAAATTTTAAAACTCAAATAAAAATCTCATATATATAATATATATATATATATATATATAATATATATATATATATATATATATATATATATATATATAGGCATTAGAAAAACTAGCCATTAGGGGTCAGAAACTACCAGAAATGGCCTATAGATCGACTACCCGGTCGACTGACCAATGATCAAATTTTTAACTGTTGGAACCTGGTGGTCGACCGGTCGATGGACAGTCCAGAGACCACTCCGTGCAAAAGGTAACTTTGATAACAGGTTTGAGATTTAAAACTTTCAAATTTTAAAATAAGAATATAGGAAACATTTGTAGTTCTTTAAGTCTTCTTTTTAATGCAGCTTAAATCAAATTGATATGATATCAGAGTAAAGAGTGATGATCAAAATAGTAAAACGTGTCAAATCAAAAATTATAAATTGTTTTCAGAACTGACTTCAAACCAATATTTGACATCTTTAACATTTGAATCAGTAAATGATTATTGAATAAGAAATGTAGCCATTGAAGTTATATGTAATGCCATTTGAATCATATCGATTAAATATCAGAATAAAAAGTTATAGCTAAAATATTGAAAGGGTGTCGAGCAAAACAACAGATTATTCTTTATTTAACTTTCCTATTTAACCTTCTTTTTATTTATGGTGTTTAGCTATTTAAAATAGAAAGATAGAGATGAAGAAAGTTTCTAATCTATCCAATTACCTTATCTAAATTTAAATTTAAATTTAAATTAATTTGAAATCAAGAGGAAGACTATTAGGATTTTGCCTTATTTTTCAAGAGAAGATGGTCCAAGAAAATTCAATTGAATTGGAGAAGATGATAGCTTGAAGCAGAAGAAGCAAATCAAGGTGAAGCAGTTTTCTTTTCAGGTGATTGCGAGTTTCCTTTTCAGGAGGAGTGTGAATAGGATTCAATTCTTATTCAATGAGAATTTGTTTCTAAATATTAAAAGGTCTAGAATCTTTTTAGATCAAGGAGATCGACTCCTAATATGATTGATCACGATTCTTCAAGCATCCAATGGCCATGATTATCTCATAGTCCAAATAAGAGTTGTATTGTAAAATCCTATAAATATAACGTTGTAACCTGATTTAGGTGGAGCAGAAGAGAAGAAGAAAGTTGTGCTAAATAACAATGTAAGGCCCTAAAAGCCAAGAAGGCCCTAAAAAGCCAAGAAAGAGAGAACTAAGGTGAAGGTGCATAGAGAGAAGGCATACTCTTGTAATCTACGTGTAGATTCAAGGGGAAGGTGAATACTCTTGTGTGATCGAGAGGAAGGTTAGATCTCTTTATATCAAGTTTATTAATAAAGCACTTTCAAGTTCTCTCCCCGTGGACGTAGGCCAAGTGTAGGTCGAACCATGTTAAATTGTGTGTTCTTCTTCTTATATCTTTTAATAATCATCTTGTGTGCTCGAAATAAATGATATCATGGCGTGCTTGAGGTGGCCGATGGTAACCTCGTATCTCCCAACTATTGGTATCATAGTAAGTATGGTATCTCAGGTTATGCACACAATAATTGGTACAGAGCGTATCAATTTTGGTCACAACAAATGGCATCAGAGCTGATGGTGTTCGTTCCAGACTCGAGTGCCCTAGATGAAGAACAAGATGTCGAGTCGATGAAGTTCAGTGGAGGCATCAAGATGAAAAAAACAACAAGAAAGTTCAGATTTGTTCTAAAGTAAAGATTGATGACTTTTAGACTATATTGATCAAGGTGGAGTTGTCAAGGCTCAATAACGCTCAGATCTGAATACGGCAGACGCAGAGGTGATGATCGGATCATCGCCAATGACAGACGGTAAGATGAGCTCAACAAGCTCACGGAGGCATCGTACAAGGAATCCCATGGAGGCTCGCTGTGACAGCAAGTCAAAGAAAAAAGCAGAGG
This sequence comes from Agave tequilana, assembly GCA_038442645.1. Taxonomy (NCBI): domain Eukaryota; kingdom Viridiplantae; phylum Streptophyta; class Magnoliopsida; order Asparagales; family Asparagaceae; genus Agave; species Agave tequilana. Next base: position 96,586 of record JAVJIF010003848.1, read on the forward strand.
GTGATAAAGACGATCAACGGATGAGATTAATCGGAAGGTAAATCGTGCAATCGTAGTCGGATTTAGATGATCAAGGTGTCGAACCTTATATTTTTTCAATATTCTGGATGCAATGGTGGATGCAGATCGAGGAGACTCTAATGTCTGATGCAGATTCTGTATAGATCAGTTAAAGGAATCAATAGAGATCACGGTCAAAGTTACGACAAGCTAGTCGTGACACAGTGAGATTATTGCAGGCATTGGTGGATCTATCAGGTTTGAAGATCATCAATAGCAAGGCAATAGATTTGACAAACATCAATGCAGCGGTGGATGGTAGCCCTGATTGATGGAAGGAAGATCATGACAGTGTGTGGCGAGAAGGCCCGGTAAGACCATGGAAGTTATATGAAAAAGGTGAGTCTCAAGGTTAAAATATTGATGGAAGGTGGATCATCACCAAGTGATCGGTGGAAGACCATGACACGAAAAGCCCTTAAAAAATATTTGTGTAAAGTTGGTAAGATCATGGCAGAATTAGAGGCGGATTGCCTCAAGACCGGCAGGGCCAATGGCCGGGAAGGCGTCACAAAGCAAAACTGGCTGGTGGTGGTGGTGATGCAATGCAAGCTAAGGGAAAGAAAGTAAGTTAGGGAGTTTTAATGAAAAGCTTGAAGGGAGCTCACTTCGAGACGGAGCTTCAAAGGAAACTGCAACGAGTCTAAGAGTAGCAGGACAACTACAGAAAGGGTGCATTCAGGCGAGGTTCAAGATGACCCAAGACATGGTGGTGAATCTGACAGAGGCCCTGGAGAGGGGACAAGGTTAAAGGCTTCATGATATGGTTATAATCAAGAAAGAAATTAAGGTAGTAATCTAAAATCTCAAGTTGTTTTGCTAAAGGCTGAAAAGCAAGCCAAGGTGGAGATTGTTAGGATTTTGTCTTCTTTTTTAAAATGAGATGATGGTCCAAGAAAATCCAATTGAGTTGGAGAAGACGATGGCTGGAAGCAGACAAAGAAATCAAGGTGAAGCAATTTTCTTTTCAGCGATTGCGAGTTTCCTTTTCAGGAGTATGAATAGGATTCAATTCCTATTCAATGAAGACTTGTTTCTAAATATTAAAAGATCTAGAATCTTTCTAGATTAAGGAGATCAACTCTTAATAGGATTGATCAAGATTCTTCAAGCATCCAATGACCAAGATCATTTCATAGTCCAAATAGAAGTTTTATTGTAATCCTATAAATAAATGGTTAGGTGAAGCAGAAGAATAGAAGAAAGTTGTGGTGAACAACAATGTAAGGCCCTATAAAGTTAAGAAAGAGAGAAGTAAGGTGAAGATGCATAGAGAGAAGGTATACTCTTGCAATCTAGGCATAGATTCAAGAGAAAGGTGAATACTCTTGTGTTATCAAGAGGAGGCTAGATCACTTTGTATCAAGTTTATTAATAAAGCTTTCTCAAATTATCTCCCCGTGGATGTAGCCAACTTTGAGCCGAACGACATTAAATTGTGTGTTATTTTTCTTATATCTTCTAATATGCATCTTGTGTGCTCGAGATAATCGATCTCATGGCGTGCTTGAGGTTGTCGGTGGGAATCTCGTATCTCCCAACAATTGGTATCAGAGCATATCAATTTTGGTTACAATAAAGGATTCAGAGTAATCCCAATCCTAAATTGAGATAAAAGAGAAAATCAACTGAAATTTAGATTGCTTAAGCTCCAAGTCAAAGATAAAGGAAAAAAATTCAAATTTAAATTCAGATTCAGACCAGACACCTTTTAGTGTTTTGATCATATTTTCCCTATAGAAACTCAAATCTGATGATTCAAAATCTTACAAGAAGAAGACTTAAAGGGATATAATTCTTACGTTGATCACTATTTTAAATTCTGTCATTTGATGAGTCATATTCAGTAATCAACACGCTAACTAGGTGCAGACTAATTCATATTGAATTCTCATATAAAATTCTAGATAAATCAAATCAAGTTTGGAGATAAGGGGAGAATTTAAATTTAAAAATTAATAATAGCTTGCTCCTCAAGTCAAAAGAAAGGATATCATCTGAATATCCAATGTTCAAATTCAAGTTCTAAAGATATATGTCTTGATGAGTGCACAACTTCTATTAGGAGTAAATCCACTACTTCTACTATAAATAGAAAAGTAGAGCATGAGAAAAAAAATTACCTCCTTATCAGAGGTTAAAGCCTCAGGTCTTCTTTAGTTTCTTTTTCATTCAAATTTTCTTTTGTAATTTTTAGGATTTAGTTCTATTTCAAGCTTTGTAAAGAAGGAGGAGGCTATTTTAATTGAAGGTGATAACATCAATAACAAGGTTTTTGTAACGCTCCGATTCCACGGGTACGGAGATGTTACTGCGACGTATGTACATAGGTCGAAAATACCCTCACATAGGGAAGAATTAGAGTATGAAAGTACATGGTACATTATACATTCTAACTTATGAGTATAATTACAAAGTTATCACATGATGTGACACAATATTACAAGAATATTACATCACCGATAGGCACAAATATGAGAATTCAAAGAGATATACAATCATGAATGGTACAAAAGATGCTCATGAGTTACAAAAAGAAAACTCAGGAGATGAGCAAGGGGCCTGGATGGATGGGGCTCCAGACGGTCTGCCAAAATTCACGCTTCCTCTGCATAGCTCTGATCAACAATCAAAAGAATCCACAAGCTTCAAGTTTCAGAATCTGAACATGCAAGTGGATTCCTCCGGTTGCTGATCAGAGCTGTGCAGAGGAAGCATGAATTTTCGGCAGACCATCTGGAGCCTCATCCTTCCAGGCCCACTTCTCGTCTCTCGAGTTTTCTTTTTGTAACTTATGAGCATCTTTTGTACTGTTCATGATTGTATATCTCTTTGAATTCTCGTATTTGCGCCTATTGGTGATATAATATTCTTGTAATATTGTATCACATCCTGTGATAACTTTGTAATTGTACTCATATGTTGGAATGTATAATGCACCATATACTTTCGTACTCTGATTCTTGTCTGCACTGATGCTTAACGTATATATGTGAGGGCATTTTCGACCTATATATATACGTCGCAGTAACCTCTCCACATCCACGGGATTGGGGCGCTACAGTTTTTCTTTTCAATTTATCTTTATTTAATTGCTTTCTCATATACTATGCTTTCTTCAATTTTCATCATGAGTAGCTAATCTTCTTCATAACTTACTAATCTCTCCACCACTACTTCTAATTCTATATTAGAAAAAACTGATTGGATCATATGCATGCTTAACCCTAGGATTAGTTAAAGTTCTTAAAGGCACATGACAATGACTATTTAAATTCGTATATGTTAATACTTTTCAATGATTTTTCGTATTCTATACTTAGATATCTTTAATAGTTTGATGTTGAATTTTGATTATTCTTCTTATTTTATACTTAGAAGACTTTGATAGTTTAATGCTAGGTCTTGGTTAGTGATTATTTCAAATAGAGTTTAGTTTTTATCTTATGTATATTACTTGAATTGAAAGTAACTCTAAGCTCTAATTTTTATGATCTAAAGTGAAGTAAATTATTGCACAGGTTAGTAAGTTAGTGATGGTAGATGATTAGTAGGTCATATTTCTTTAATTCTTTTCTAAACCCTAACTTATTACCAAATTTCATATTCTTCTTTATACTTCTAACAGTTAACATATAGTTATTTTTCTTAGAAGAATACTTAACCGATTTAGTATTTAAGAAGATGCCAAAAAGCTTCTATGGCATTCCTCTCTGTGGATTCGACTCGCTTAGCCCTTGCTAGCACAGAAAAATTGCGAAAGGTAGAGACACCACCAATAATCAGATAACATCATTCTAACTTTAATTTATCTCTATAATTTGGTGATCAAATTTTTGTGCCATTGACGAGGAGGAAACGATATTTCTTTTATTCACTATTTGTTAAATTTTTCTTTTCTATTTTTGTGTGCAAGTGGAGATTATAAGAATGCGGAACTAGAATCTCTGGAACTCTACTCAAGAAGGCACAGTACCATAATCACCCACCTTACCGCGCAAACGCGACAAAAGCCGCGTTTCCGCGGCTATAGAGTGGAGTTGATCATCCTGTTTCTTTGCACGGTGATTGAATTAGAATTTCATAGCTTCTATTGTTTGTACTTTTTTCCATGTTAACCTGCTGTACACACTAATTTCAATTCAATAGTTACTCGTGCTTGTAATTATTTGAAACACGGTTAGACGTTGCATCCTAGGACATTCATTTAATTCTGTTTCATTTTAAATTACTATTGAAGAGTGTTGGAGATAAGGTATGTCTGCATTGCATCTAGATAAGAAAACACTTTTAGGTAATTTACAATTGCTTTGAGTGATTACTTATCTATTTACTTGCACACCTTGCATTAAAATTATTTAAGGGCAAAACTCATAAGTAACATAAGATGAGAAAGTCATGACCCTTTCTTAGCCCACAAATCATCTCCTCACTTACTAACCTAATCTTAATTAAAATTTGAGTAGACGCTGGCCCTAGGGACATCTCGGAGTCAATAAAGATTGACCTAAGAAGAAAGTTGTTAGAGTTTGACTGTTGTCAAATCGGTGACTAGGCAGGAGATTAAGAGGCGAAACCTCGAAGAACAGTGGTTTGGCATAATTAAGCCCGTTGCCCTAGCACGAATACCTCTCACTGATCTTACCACCTGCCTGGCTGATTAACTTGTGGTCAGATTGTAGTAATATACCTCCCTTGGATAGCCTAACCAGTTAGGAGTCGTCTAGGTCTAAGGTTTACACTAACTTAGACTAGATTTTTTGTAGCTTCTTTTGTTTGTTTATTGTTTGTTGATATTTCTTGAGTGATATGGATCATAACCATAATTTTTCAACTTTAATAATAATTCATATTCTACTCTGGCCTATTTTTACTCAGATTATACCAACCCGGCATAGCATAACTTTAATTAACAAAACTTTAACCAATAAAGTATGTCGGGTTGGTCGTATCCAAATAAACGTATGCCCCAACCTCAATTTCATGAACAAAATTGGAATAATTATCTCGTCTCTTCACCGAGTCAATGGGGATACAACATCCTAAGCCATATTGTCAACCACATTTCCAACCATCATCTTCATATACTTCTTTTCCCACACAACCAATAGAAGAACCTGCCTATTTGGGAAAGAGTATGGAATCCATGATTCAGCCCCAAAATGATTCATTCGATAGGTTAGAAGAAAAAACAGATTGTATGCAAAACTTAATGAATGAGCAAATTTTTAGACTTCCAAACATCCTTGAACTATCTAACCAAATTGATAGGAGCCAAGAATCATGATGTCTTGAAAACTTTGATCAAGATTCAATTTCATCGCATCAACTTGAACTTGACCAATCATAACCCTTGAACAAATTGGTAAGTTTTCACTTCAAAGAGATTGAACTTGATTGTCAATGTGAACTGATCCTCAATTTTGTGATTTAGTTTCAAATTTTGAATCTATATTGACTCTAGTATCCTTACCCAGTTTGGACCCAATTCTTGAGCCGACTTTGATTCCAATACCCATAGATCATGAAATTGAATCACTTATTGTGGATAGTCATATTCTATTAATGGATCATGAATGTGAACTTAAGTTCTTTGATTTGGATCCCACTCTTGAACCAAACCTGACTCTCGAATCTAAACTTGATTTTCCCAAGTTAATATTGGTTCCCGAACCTATTGTTATTGAGCCAAAATCAATAACTTCATCAAGTCATATTCTATTGTTGGATCAAGGTGTAGACAATTATGACTCTGAGATGGTATTCCAAGATTGGTCATATAACCGAGATAGTTTTAATGTTAGGTTTTTACATGATTTTATTAACTTGGGAAATAATAACAATGTACATAAGAAAGATGTCATAAAATGTTAATTCCTTGATAATCTATATTATTTAGATTGGGTAGCAACGTTTGGCCCAATCCGACCACCATCGGAACCACCACTTTGAGGTAACATTTTGCCTTCCCTCTCTTCAGTTTCATGCATATAGCATTCATTCATACATTGAGGACAATGCATGAGATAAGTGTGGGGAAGGGTTTATTAACATACTAACGCAAGTTTTTACTAACAAGTTTTTCTTTAAAACTTTTTGAAAAGAAAACAATATTTTATTTTATTTTTGTAAGTAATTAACTTAATTTTAAGGAATAGGAAAATCATAGTTAGAATTTCTTAATACTTAGTCAAATAAGATTATTTATTTGATTTTTAGGATAAGGAGGAAAAATTGAAAAAGTAATTTAGTTTTGATTTTTACCTTGATGAAATATGCATATTTTATACCACTTACACACTTAGGATTCAAAAAAAGACTCTTGTGTCTTAGAAAAATAAATATATATATATATATATATATATGAAAAATAAACAAATCTATTTATTGATTAGCTAGGTGATTTGGCCTAAGAAAGCCTTGGTATTTATGCGAAAGATAATTAGATAAGTTTAAAAAATAAAATAAAAAATATATAAATATAATATATGTATTAACACATCTAATTATCAATTAGTTAAGTATTAGGGCTTAAGAAGCCTTGATACTTACACAAAAGAAAAATAGATGAGTTATCATATTAAAAAAAGAAGTGCTTAATGGCCAACAAAGTGCTAATACTTAGAATTTTCTTTCAAAAAAAATAATATAAGGCATAGGATTTGAAGCTGAAGAATCTGAGTCAAAATTCACGATCACAAAGGTGCATATGATTTAGGATAAAATAATAGACTAGATAAGAAATTCAGTTTAAATTCATACTTAGATTGATAATAAATTTTTCATAAAGACTAAGTATAGGAATGAACAATTTGGTGATCCTAAGGCTTACTGATTACTTGTTTTTTGCAAAAATAGTTTTAATATTTTCTCAATTTCAAAAATAAGTTTTCAAAAATACTAACACTTTATTTTTCTTTTTTCTACAAATTTTATGACTGTAATTCACTAAAAACCCTCACGAGATAAAACTCGTCCTCTAGGAGAAACCTAGAGGTTTAACGGCTTGTTACCTGTGCTAAGTGCAACCGTGATTCGTGTGAAAGTGAGTTAGGTTAGATTAGTTTTTTGGTCGAGAATGAGCAAAAGATAGGTGTGGGGGTGTGATTGTATCTCAATTTTGTATTATTATTATCACATTTGTACATTTATCCTTGATTATTCTTTATTTAACTTTACTATTTAATCTTCTTTTTGTTTATGATATTTAGTTATTTAAAATAGGAAGATAAAGATGAAAAAAGTTTCTAGTCTATCCAGTTATTCTATCTAGATTCATTTTAATTTAAATCAATTAGAAATCAAGATGAAGAGAAAGATTCAGAGATAATCTTTATCCTAAATTGAGATAAACGAGAAATCAACAGAAATTCAGATTGCTTAAGCTCTAAATCAAAGAGAAAATTCAAATTTAAACTCGAATTCAGACTGGACACAATTTAATATTTTGTTAACAAATTTCCCTAAGAAACTCAAATCCGATGATTCAAAATCCTACAGAAAGAATATGGCTTTAATTCTTATGTTGATCACTATTTTCAATTCTGTCATTGGATAAGTTATATTTAGTAATCAATACGCTAACTAGCTGCAGACTAATTCAAGAACTGAATTCTCATATAAAATTCTGATAAATCAAATCAAGTTTGGAGATAAGGGGAGAATTCAAATTCAAAAATTGATAATAGCTAGTTTCGCAAGTCAAGAGAAAAGATATTACCTTAATATCCAAAGTTCAAATTCAAGTTCTGAAGATATATCTCTTGATGAGTGTACAACTTCTACTATGAGTCTATCAATCACTTCTACTATAAATAGAGAGGTAGAGTATGAGAAAAAAATTATTTCCACATCAGAGATCAAAACTTAGGGTCTTCTTTAGTTTCTTTTTCTTTTAATTTTTTTTTGTAATTTTTAGGATTTAGTTTTACTTCAAGCTTTATAAAAGAGGAGGAGGCTCTTGTAATTGAAAGTAATAACATCAATAACAAGATTTTTCTTTCCAATTTAACTTCATTTAATTATTTTATTTACTTGCTTTCTCATCTACCATACTTACTTCATTTTTCATCATGAGTAGCTAATCTTCTTCATAACTTACTAATCTCTCCACCACTACTTCTAATTCTAAGCTAGAATAAACTGATTGGATCATATGCATGCTTAACCCTAGGATTGGTTAAAGTTCTTGAAGGCACATGACGATGACTATTTAAATCCATATAAGTTAATACAGTCTAATAGTTTTTCTTATTCTATACATAGATAACTTTGATAGTTTAATGTTGAATCTTAATTATTCTTCTTATTCTATGCTTAGAAGGCTTTAATAGTTTAATATTAGGTCTTAATTAGTGATTATTTTAAATAGAATTTAATTTTTTATTATGTATTTTGATTTAATTGAAGACAACTCCAAGGTCTAACTTTGATGATCTAAAGTGAAGTAAATTCTTACATAAGTTAGTAAATTAGTGGTGGTAGTTGATTAATAGGTCATATTTCTTTAATTCTTTTCTAAACTCTAACTTTTCATCAAATTCTATATTCTTCTTTATACTTCTAACACTTAACATATAGTTATTTTTCTTAAAAGAATACTTAACCGATTTAATGTTTAAAGAGATGTTGAAAAGCTTATTTTGCATTTCTCCCTGTGGATTCGACCAGCTTAACCCTTCTAGCGCGGATAAATTGTGAAAGGCAGAGACACCACCAACAATAAGATAACATATTTCTAACCTTATCTCTATTTTTTGGCAATCAACTTCTATCGGTCGACCGACAATAGCCTAAAAACTATATTTTGAAATATTTTAAACATCTTTTTAAATCTAAATTAAATACATATAAATATCCATAAATTCTTCAAAAATAAGTTCATATAAATACAATGAGGTACAAATATGTGTAATAAAAAACAACACATATTACTTATATGTGAACTTGTTTTTGTGATATAATAATTCAATCTTGCAACCAAAACCATATTTTCTAAAAACTAAACTTTGAAATGAAAATCTAGTTTTTTTCAAAACTTGCATTAATAAAAAACAAGTTTGTTAAACTAATTTGGAGCACAATATATGTGGATAACCTAATACACATATAAACATATAAACTTATTTTTCATGAAATCTATTCATAAAATTAAAAACGATTTAAACTAAAACTAAAACTTTTGCTTGTGTATGTTTAGAAGCTTGAGCAATCAAAACTAATCTATTCTTGACATAAATTCTAAACTTATTAACTCTTGACTTAATTCTTCTTCATGAATAAATCTTCTTCTCAATGTTGACTTGATCAAACTTGATTCCATCGAGTTAGACTCCTTGAGTATTAGATGTATGCATTTGAATCTTGAGCACTTGAATCAACTTAAGTTAGTTTCAAATTTGACTTCGAGTCTTTTAAAGAAGCTAATCACCAACTAGGATCTTAATTGAATATCTGAAACTTAAATAACACAAGATTATTAGTACATAGCTACATGAATTAATCATCATCAAAACTAGAGTGATGGGCCTTTGGGCCAACACGCGTCTATGATGGAGGAAGGGATGCCGGAGAAGGAGTAGAAGGAACAAAGGGCATCACTAGGCGAGCTGTTCATGTTCGTCATCAAATAATAAATAATCATGGATTAAAAACAAAAATAATCAAGGGTAAATGTGAGATTTCATAAATTTTTAACAGATATGCTTGGAATATTCTCTTTTGATTCTTTTAAGTGATAACAAGGGTAATTTTAGAAATATGAAAAAAATTGGAGGGTAAGTTTAGAAATATGATGATTGGGGAAATAAGGAAGATTTTGGGAGCATATATAAGAAAACTCCTTTCTCATTCAATGAAGAAGATGATGAAAGATTTCCTTTTTTCTCATTCAAAATTAGAAGAGTTTTTTGGATATACCCGTTTAAATCATTCCTATTTAGAAATAACCCCATTGAATCTTTATATTTAGAAATTACCCCTTTAAAAGTTTTAAGTTATTTGAAATTAGTCCTCTTACTTATCATTAATGACCCAAAAAAAGACAAACAGAAAAATAGCCATTGGAAAAAATTACAGAAGGAAATCCTTCTGTCGGTCGACCGGCTGGTCGACCGCCAACGGTCGGATTTTCGACCGTTGGGGATAGTGGTCGACTATTTTTTTCAACCAGAGAGCTCTCTGTCAGTCGACCCAGGCGGTCGATCAGGCCCAACCGAGAGCAAGGCTCTTGTAGTTGGTCGACCGCACGGTTGATCGAAGTGCACACAATGCACTTGGTACATGTCGATCGACCGCTCGGTCGACCGATAGAGCAATTCTGCTCTGCCTACGGTCGACCGGTCAGTCGACCGTCCAAGGGCCAAAAACATGTTTTGAAGACTTTTTAAACCAATCTTTTTCTGACAAAATATACTTTGATTTTAAATACAAATAGAGTTCTGGGGACTTGATAGAACCAGTGTGTGATCATGGATCAACACAAAACAAAGTTAGAACTATATTTTGTAAAAACACTTTTCTAAATCGAAAAACAGTTTTTTCAAAACTAATTTTTTCAAAACTTGATTTTTGAAAATAGAAAAGAGAAATGTTTTGAACTCTTTTAAAACACTTAGGAATATGAAAATGTGTGTGTGTGTTAATCCTAAAAGCTATCAACCTATATCATCTTGGTTTTAACAAACGACTATGAATCCTACCTAAAATGCAAAAAACAACAAAAATAAATCTTGATATAGTCTTCTCTTGTAATCTTGATTCTTGAACTCGTCTATGTGCTTACGCTCCGGGATCGACATGTCTTGGCTTCCAAACGTGTGAGTCTTGTGATGGAGCCGAAATGCAACAAAGAGTTAACCTGAAACTTTGTTAAACGGAATTGTTAAAAATATAACTACATATGTTTTGTTATCATCAAAACTAGGGCTAATGGCCTTTGGCCCAACAATCTCCCACTTTTTGATGAAGACAAAACACATGGAGTTGTCACGAATAATTTGGAAAGAGACTTTAAGCGAAGCTCCTCCTAAACACATGCATATATCAAAATGTGACATATAAGTAAGATGCATCATAAAAGTATATGAATAAGATATATCAAGTAAGCTCTATCCAACCCATTTATGCATACTAAGACTACAAAATTACAACAGTGTATGCACAAACAGTTTTCTCTAACCAACCAATAACCTCCAACCTCCAAAACAAGTGGTAAATGGTTGGTTTACAAAGGATACCACACATAAACTATCAACTATAAAGGAGAAATTTGTCCATACAAAGGTTCATGTCACCTCAAAACAAGTTCCAACCATAAAAGAGAAATTTGTCCATACAAAGGTTCATGCCAACCTCAAAACAAGTTCCAAACTATAATATAAGTACAATAATATAAAAACACATATCCAAACACCAAATACATGTCCAAATAAATGAGTACATAATGAAGACATGAAAACATAACTCCCAGATAACTTCAAAATCTCTCTCCTCCTTTTTGTCATCAACACAAAAGGGGTCACTCTTCTTTAAAGTCTGGATCTTCAGGAGGAGCTGGTGCCTCGGAAGGAGCTGGAGGAGGTACCCAGGGGTCAAACGGAGGATCCGATGCAGGAAGAGGTTGCGTGTGTCCCTCTCGAAAGAGGAACAGGCTAAGTGTTCCTACTATAGCTCTCATCGACACACGTCTGAAGGTAGCATATGGATGAGCATATATATTGCAGGCCGTTATAAACTCTGTGCTCAATCCTTTCAAAATTTATGGTCATCTTCAGATCATGTTCACGAAGCTAAGCAGAGAGAGTTGTATATGGGTCAACGAAGCTGAGAAGGCTGAGGAGGATCCAGGGGCAATAGCAGGAATGATAGGAGGGGGCTGAGGAGTAGGAGCATGCTCCCTAGCATGCATTCTCTTGAGGAGAGCGTTATTAATGTCAACAGATGGTTCGATGGACCGTTCAGTAGAAAGATCAAATTTTAATTGTTTGAGGAGTCGGGCAATAAGCATCCCAAATGTTAAGTGCTGGTTTGGGATCAGGAGGTGCTCAGAAAACTATGAAGTCAATGATGAGCTTAGGAATGTTAACTCTAATGCCTTTTAGAAGGTAATAGATCAAGAGGGAAGCAGAACCCCGTGCATGACTATATTCTCTTGATTTTGGCAGAAGATTATAAAACACTATCTTAGTTAGGACCTGGACGGTCAGCATGTAGTACTTCACCTCCTCATTCCTAACTAAGGCCGGGTTATCATTATTGTGAAGTAAAATAGATGCAGTGAGGGAAGATTCACCGTCAGGATATTCAAAATCATGGATATCAACATTATATATATCTACACCATCACAGGAGAAATGTAGCAGATAGGCAACTCTATCTAAAGAAATATTAATATCCTTTCACAGAACCCTAGAACTGATATGATTGTTTTGAAAACTCATATTAGAGTAGAAATAATGCACAAGCTCAAGGTAGATAGGTTCCTTGATAGTGACTAGGTATTCTAGAGAGCTTGTGTTCAAAATATTTGCAAGATCTAAGTGCTCAAAATCAGCAAGCACAACAGTTTTATCAGAAATTACATTTTTATTATGGAGAACAGAAAATCTATGAGATGCATTCTAAGAAACAAAGGGGTTTGATGAGGATCCGGATTGCTTTTCCTTCACAGATCTGAACCTCTTAGACATGATAATGATAGTAAGATGATACTCAAGTTTATGGCATGAATTTTAAGAAGGATTTTAAGAAAAATTATGAAATAAAGAAGATTTAGGAGAATTAGGGACTATAGCTTGGAAAACCTGAAATTTCTCCTTAAAAACAGTGAATCTGAAATTTCGAGGAGAGATCTAATAAATTTTAGGGATTAATTTGAGTTTGGAAGGAGTTTGAGAGAGATAGGATGAAGGAAATTTGGGAGGAGAAGAAGAGGGAGTCGGTGGAGAAGAGAAAAGTGAGAGAGAGTTAGGATTTTAGGATTTTAATAACGGGTACAAATCAGCAGATCGGACACTCGGTTGACCGCCGGGTCGACCGGGGTCTTACCGAGAGCATCTCGGTTTCAGTCGGTCGACCAACTTAACCCAATTTTTTTTTTATTGCAGGTTTCCTCGGTCGACCGCCCGGTCGACCGGACCTATTTCAGATCAACTCGGTCGACCGGTCGGTCGATTGGGACTACCCAAAAATAGTTTTTTAAAAAATTAAAATGACAGTTTTGAAAAATATTTTAACTTGGATATTATTATACAAAAAATAGGGAATTAACACCAAAAATCTTATAGGCATGAAAAACACAAGAAAATGATATCAAAATATTTTTTTTAATATTATATTAAAATATATTTTTCAACAATTAAATCATATATTAAGCAAAATACCCTTAACGGGTTCTGAACTTCTCGTCATTCCTCTAGATAAGAGTTGAGACACGCAATTGTTATCTTGATTTATTGCTTAAATACGGTTTAAATATGATACCCAACCATAAGATAGATATACAAACAAAATATATATACATGTATATGAGTAAATAAATTAATCTATGTACATATACATGCAAAGATATCTATCAAAGAAGTAAGCATGGGTAAACACTATAAACATGGGCAAGCAATTCATAGGCTAGTATATAGAGCAAAAGTAATGTCAAGGAACTAGCTCAAGTATAGGCAAGCCAAATAAAGATCATATAAACAGAACTTAAAATATGTTAACAAGCATGAAAAGTTAGCTATTCCTATTCATGTATAGATCTAGCTAAAATTTAAATTTTCAAATGGAGAAGTTACCAAAGCATAGGCAACCTCTAAAATAGGTGCTTCTTGATAGCGATGTAATATGACGGTTGATACTTTAAGCTCCAGTGCATCCACCACCAAGGCATGATCTCCCCCGATGTCTTGGAGGAGGATGATACACCTACATCAATAAAGTTAGGTGTATTTTTTGGTACCCAAATCATTTTGTGTCCTATAGGGTTAGTACTTTTTCGAACCCAAACATTTTTATTTAACATATTTAACTTAGCATAACAAAATTTTACTAAATGGCCTTTGTGGCCGCAATATGCACATATGTGCACTTTGCTATACATGAAAGCATGCTTATGTTGATGTATATGTGTATGTTGTGCATGTTGTGCATGTTTTTCATGGTGTGTGTGAGATGAATGAGGTGTATGTTTCCTTTGGGTTTTTTCCTTGGAAACATAGAATTATATATGTTCATATCAAATGCACACTTTTCAAAGTGGCATCCAAAATATCAATACATTTTTGGATATCCAAAAATTCAATTTTGTAAAAAGAAATATTAGAGTTTTTACCCTTACAAACAAGTTTATATTTATTAAAATCTTTTTTCATTTTCTCAAAAGAAATAGATAAGTCATTTTTCTCTTTAAAAACAATTTCTAACTTATTCTTTAAAAAGTCATTTTCGTTTTTCAATTTTTTATTTTGTGCAAGAGAAATTTCATATCTATTTTGTAATTCTTCAAAAAATTGTGCAAGTTTATCCATAGTTAAATCAACATCTTCTAGAGAGGTTTCGAGATCTACCATGGAAGTCTCCTCTCCGTTTGTCATGAAGCAAACATGTGCGCCTTTAATTTCTTCTTTGGAATCTGTTTCTGAATCATCCCAAGTGGCTACCATCGCCTTCTTCTTCTTATGCACGCTCTTAGAGGTAGTGGTTTAAAGTGAGGGGCAATTCGCAATTAGATGGCCCATTTTCTTGCAATGAAAGCAAGAACCCATCTCCTCCTTCTTCTTTTCAAATTTCCCTTGATGTCTTCCTCTTCGAAAGTTGCTTTGTCTTCCCCTTTTATATAACATCTTGCCCACTCTTCGAATGAGCATAGCAAAATCCTCATCACCGTATTCTGACAATTCCTCTTCATCAAAGGATGAGGTAGTAGCCTTGAAAGCTATCGCTTTCTTCTTTAAAGTCTCCCTTTCTTCTCTCACCTTCATTTTCATCTCATGGGTTTTGAGATTTTTAATAAAGCCAGAGAAGTCCATCTCCTCTCTGTCGTTGAGCACCTTAACGGTTATCGCCTTGACTTCCCAAGATTTGGGGAGAGCTCTAATGACCTTCCGAATCTTTTAGTCATTGTCAATGGTGTCACCTAAAGAAGATAATCTATTGGTAATCTTCGTGAACCGAGTAAGCATCTCATCAATACTTTTATTTCAAGCATGTCAAAATTCTCATATTGAGAACGAAGCAAGTCAACTTTAGATCTCTTGACTTGTGACGTTCCCTCATGAGTAATGATTAGATCATTTCAAACCTCATAAGCGGATTTGCAATTAATTACATGAGAAAGATCACCATCATTTAATACTTGTGTAAGTGCATATTAGACTTTAGCATTAGCCTCATTGCCCTTAGCGGTTGCTTCGGACCATGTATCCTCATCACCGTAAGGTTCAATGAATCCTTGGTTATGGCCTTCGCTACTCTAACCCCTAGAGACTTGAGGAAGAGGTTCATCTTTACCTTCCAAATGGGAAAGTTCAACCCATCAAATTTGGGAGGGGACTTGATGCTAGAGAAGTCGTGTGATGCCATGAAAATAAATATAAGTGCACAAACAAATAATAAATGCAATAAATGAATATAGCCAAACGAAAGGATCTTCCTTAGGTGGTTAAACCAAAACTAAGGTTAGGCTCTGATACCAATTGTAAATCACCTAGAGGGGGTGAATAAATGGTGGCTATATTGTATGGCAAATAATGCGGAATAAAAATTTACTTTCTAGCAACCTAGCAAATACCAATCACAACACAAAAAATACTTGCAAATAAGTAAACAATATAAGTGTGCAAGTAAGTAAAGAGAGAGTAAAGTAAAGAGAGAAAGAGTAAGCAATCACAAACACGATGATATGTTCTGAGGTTCGAGCCACTGTTCTATGTCCCCATCTTCAACGCTATAAAGAATTTTCACTATGACCGATCTCACTAGATCAGCAACCATTACAAGTTATCACTAGAACTCAGTGGACTCATAAGTCCTCTCTTGTGGTGCCACAACACCAACAACGAAGCTCACTAGCTCACTTGAGGTCGCAACCTCTACAACTTCACAATAGAAGGAAATCGGTGGTCTTCTCTTGATCACAAAAGGCTCACATGCATAATCCTATAACCAAGATGAGAAGGTGAAATTCTTTGATATTATGTAGTGAAAATAGCTTGTAAAGATGTAGAGGGAAAGCTCAAGCTAAAAATCAAGAATGTGAAATTTTGGTTCAAAAGAAAATCTTTTTAAAAAAAAAGACTAAGACTTGATTAAATCTTATTGGAAACTTGTAAAAACTTGTTCAAACTTCTTCTTGGGTTTTTCTACAGTCCCATTATTTATAGGGGATGAAAACATGAGGAGAAAAGCCAAAAAAGTCATTGGGAAAAGACCCAAAAAAAGACAAACAAAAAATAGTCGTTTGAAAAAATTACAGAAGAATATCTTTTTATCGGTCAACTGGCCGGTCGACCACCAACGGTCGGATTTTCGATCGTTAGGGATAGCGGTCGACCGGTCGGTAGACCGTTTTTCCCAACGAGAGAGCAAAGCTCTCTGTCAGTCGACCGAGACGGTCGACCGGGCCCAACTGAGATCAAGGCTCTTGCAGTCGGTCGACTGCACGGTCAATCGAAGTGCACACAATGCACTTGGTGCATGTCAATCGATCGCTCAGTCGACCGACAGAGCAATTCTGATCTGCCTACGATCGACCGGCCAAGGGCCAAAAGCATGTTTGAAGATCTTTTTGAAACCAATCATTTTCTGACAAAATGTACTTTGATTTTAAATACAAAATAGAGTTCAAGGGACTTGATAGAACCAGTGTGTGATCATGGATAAACACAAAACAAAGTTAGAACTATATTTTGTAAAAACACTTTTCTAAATCGAAAAATGATTTTTCCGAAACTCGTCTTTTCAAAACTTGATTTTGAAAACGAAAAAGAGAAATGTTTTGAACTCTTTTAAAACACTTAGGAATATGAAAGATGTATGTGTGTGTTAATCTCAAAAACTATCAATCTAAATCATCTTGATTTTAACAAACGACTATAAATCCTATCTAAAATGCAAAAAGTAAAAATACAAATCTTGGTATAGTTTTCTCTTGAAATCTTGATACTTGAGCTCGTCTATTTGCTTAGGCGCTGGGATCGACATATTCTTGGCTTTCAAATGTGTGAGTCTTGTGATGGACATGAAATACAACAAAAAGTTAACCTGAAACTTTACTAAATGAAATTGTTGAAAACATAACTACATATGCTTTGTTATCATCAAAACTAGAGCTAATGGCCTTTGGGCCAACAAGTTCTTCTTCTTCTTCTTTTGTATTTTTTATTTTTATAGATCATGTAATAGTAAAGAGAGTGATCCAAGGATAGAAGAGATAGTTCTTATAATAGAGGGTGAAACTCTATGAAAATTTTTTGCTTTATCTCTATTTACTTCTTCCATAACTCTTTACATGTTTAGTTAGCTTTTTCTCTCATGGCAACTAACCACTAACTTGCTAACACCTTACTTGATAATCCACATGAATCTAATAGCCTCTACTTGGCCTTACTCTTATAAGAGCCATTGATGGCTCATGATGATGGAATCTAACACTCTAACATCTAACTATCTAACAAGTTATCATTACTTTATTTCATGCTTGCTCTATTTAGTTTTGATGGTTTAAATGTAGCTTTCTCTTGTTTGTTTAATTAGGATGTGAAAGTGATCTTATGGGTCATACTTTGTCAAGCTCTTAAAGCCAAGGACTAGTGATGGCTAATGATACATGTGAGGCAACTATCACTAAGAGGTTAGCATATTATTGGAGTCAATAGTAGTTAGTAGTCATGAGTCTTTTTTCCATTTTTACTTTATTTTAGAAATATACAAAAAAATCATAAATATATTCATTTCTATGTTTCTCACTTCTTTGTTTCTACCGTATCCTTCTCTTTCCATTCTTTGTTTTCTTTTCTTTTCATTCTTTAAAACATAGAAGAAACACTTAACACCCCGTGAATCGACCAGTAAAGCTTCTATCGCATCCCGTCCCCGTGGATTCGACCTGTTTAACCTCTATGCTATAACAGAAGTATTGAGGAAGCTAAAGCACGCATACCTTAACTTTTGATTTCAAAATGATACTTTTTATGCACGGTTTTCCCCCGATCAAATTTTGGCGTCGTTACCGGGGATAGAAACGGTTTGATTTCACATTTTTTTTTAACCTTTCTTCTTTATTTTTGGTGTGAAAAACAATTTTTTAGCGTGGCAGAAATTCACATTTGCTTGCATCTCCCTGCTCAAGAAAGCAGGGAGCAAGTGCTTCAAAAAATTTTGTGTGATTGGGCAAATCTTTGTATATTGCTATCTTCTGCTGCTATTTTTCAGTTTATATTACATGTACACTGTAATAATTTTAAACACTAAAATATAGTAATTGGATATTTTAAAAGGTTTAGACATTTGCATCTAGGTACGTGTCAATTTTCATTTCAATATATTGTGTTTTGTTCTTCTATTGTTGTGATCTGGACCGAGGTGTGCATATTGCATTGTATATAGTTAGGACAAACACGTAGGTAATTTACTCTCTTTTACGTGTTCATTCTTATCTATATTGCACAATAGCACGAAGTGAAAATTAAGAGAAAAATCCAACATAAGGTAAGGTGGGAAAGTCATTACCCTCCCTTAGCCCAAAAATTACCTCCCCACTCACACAACCCAAGCATAAATAAAACTTGCTAGACATTGACCCCTAGGGACATCTCAGACTCAATTAGGAGATTGACTTAAGGGAGAAGTTTTAGAGTTTGACTATTGTCAAATCGGTGTCTAAGGTTGGAGATTGAGAGGTGAAACCTCGAAGAACAGTGATTTGGCATAATTAGGCTCGTTGCTCTGGCACGGATAACTCCCACTGTTCTTACTCCTACCTGGTCGATTAACTTGTGGTCAGATTTCTACAAGTTACCCCCCGCAGACAGTCTAACCAGTTAGGAGTCGTTTAGGTCTAAGTCAACCCTAGCAAAGGTTTGTTTTCTTTTTCTTTTTCTTTATTTGTTGTTTGTTTGTTTGTTTGTTTGTTTTGTAAATTGTGAAATAGATTTCAACAACAATTCTTTCATCCTAATATGAATCCATATTTCACCCTTGACCTCATTTGATTCAGAAAACTCTAACCCGACTGTGTACAACATGACCAATCATATAGGCTTGATTGGGTTTATCCGACTCAATATGACCCATACCCTAATTCTATGATCCAAAATTCAAAATAATTTCTACTATTCACAGAGTCAGTGGGGATTCACCGCCCCTGAGTTAGATTATCAATCACCTTGTCCATCATCTTCTTTCTCACATTTTGCTTCACATACTCTTTTTTCAGAACCACCAATTGAAGAAAAATAAGAGTTGCAAAGAAGTTTAAAAGAAATGATAAAGGCCCAAAAATAATTTGAAAATATGGTGGCCTCATCATATCCATAGAATTTCTAAAATTCATATAATTCTTTTCTAGAACCACTAAAAGAACAATCATTGTTAGAAAAACTGTGAAATTCATGCAAGAGTCTGAGCGGCTAATTCAAAATATGATTGACTTCCAATGTCCACCAAATTTTCATTTGACTCAAGAATCATGTCATTTTGAAAATCAAGCTTCAATTTTATTATGCCAACCTGAACTTGTCTAAAATCAAATCCTTGACATTTTGGCAAGTTATCCATTTCTTGAAATTGAACTCGAAGATGAATGTGAACTGAGCTTGAATTTAGCGATTCGAGTCCAATCCTTGAATCAATGTCGATTCTTGTAGTGCTACCTAAGCTAAGTAATATTCTTGAGCCAGTTTTGATTCCGATTCCTGAACTTGAATCAATCATTTTACCCATTCACATTCCTTTCGTGGACGAAAATTAAGATTCAATTTCACTACATTCATTTAAACTTGCTCAAAATTTTGAGAATCACGTTGACATTTTGACAAGTTATCCTTATCTCGAAATTGAATTTGAGTGTGTGTGATCCTAATCCACAAGTTGGTAATTCCATTTTACTTTTTTATTCAATAATAACTCCAATATCTTTACCAGATTTTTTTTTAATATTTCGGAGTCAACATTGAATCCTGTACCAGTACATTGTGAAATGGAAACACCAATATTTTACGATCACATTCCGTTAATGAAGAAAGTGTGTGAACACCAATTCTTGGGTTTGGACCCACTTCCTGAACAAATTTTGACTCTAAAATCATTACTTGATTTCAGTCAATTTCCTGAGTCGGTATTAGTTCCTATCCTTCCTGAGTCCAAATCCGTCATTCTATCATTTCACACTCCATTCTGGGATAAAAGTGTTGATATTAATGACTCTGGAATTATTGTAAAAACAATTGAAAATTAGATAGGGTAAAATTCCTAATAAAAATCATCTGTATTTACATCATAATTATGGGTTATATTAGAGAAGTCACTGATGGGTTCCTTCGAGATCCACAATCTTTGGATTGGGTCATATTTTGTCGACCAATCAGACAACCCCATAACCACCCCCATAAGGTAATTTTTCTTTCCTTTCCATTTGTTTCATGCATATACACATTCACGATGCATTGAGGACAATGCATGAGATAAGTGTGGGAAGGTTTACTAGCGTAGGTTGTTCTGAACTTTCTTTCTTTTACACTTATTTTTAGAAAAATTTTAGATTTTTCTATTATATAAAAACCCTTTTCTTTTCCTTTTACAAAACTTTTTAATAAGAGGAAAAGTTTTGAATTATTATCAAGAAAGTTAAAAGGATCTAGGAATTAAGAAAACCTAAAATTATGAATTTTTAAACCGAGTCAAAATAATAGATCTTGTTTAAATTTTAGGATAAGAGAGTAAGATTGAAAAGAAAATTTGATCTTGAATTTTTTGCCTTAGATATATGCACTTCACACTTATGCAATTTTTTTAGAATTGAAATAAAGATTGAAAATGCCATAATAAATATATTAAAAAAATGAAGATAATAAAAGTCACTTATTGAAACTGGATAGTTATGCCTCAGGAAGCATGATTATTCATGCCTAAAATGGTGGACAAAAATAAAATAATCCCTTTAGTTTTGTGGCCTTGTTTACTCGGGTCCTTAAGCCCGAGGGATGTTTTCTCATCTGGTTCCTAAAACCATCTGGTTTGAGAGTAACCGGCTAAAGGCTCACTACCCGGGTAAGCTAGAAAGCCTAAGAACACCAAGAGAAAAAAAGAAAAAAATTAATATAAATAAATGACATGAAAGTTAGAGTCGATATCCAAAAATCTTCACAGTTCACAAAGTGCATATTTTCTAAAGAGTTTTTATGAAAGATCAAAGAATCGATTCAATTTTAAATTCTTACATTTAATTTATAACAAGATTTTACATTTAGACTTAGTTTAAGGAAAAATAATTTCTGGTTAATCAATGACCTTGGATTACTTAAATTTTAGCAAAAATATTTCAACACTTTTCTCTATTTCAAAATGTGTTTTCAAAATACTAACATTTGATTTCTTTCTTTATAAATTTTGTGGGGGTAAGTTGCTGAAAACTCTCAGGAGATAAAACTTCTCCTCTAGGGGAAACCTAGAGGTTTAACGGCTTGTTGCACATGCTCAGTGCAATTGTCACCTGTGAAAGTGGTGTAATAATTTTCTTAATTAGTTTTTCTGTTTTGCTCGAGTCGAGCAAAAGATAAGTGTGGGGGTGTTATTAGTCTCCAAAATTGCATATTCATGTCACATCTTCACATTTATTCAATATTAAATTCTATTAATAATCTCTCTCTTGTATGTTTCTAAGTCCATAGCATGAAATAAAGAAGAAGCCAAAAAATCTCATTTATTTGGTGATTTTAAGAGCCTAAATATAGCTATTGACTTTTGGAAGCCTATTTGCCAAATCTGGAAGCAAAATCAGACAAAATGACAGGAGGTAAAAGGAGTGGTGTGCAGCAAGAGGCTGCATACCCTGGCGCGGAGTGCGCGGCCCTAGAAGGGTCACAGAAACGCGGCAAATGCCGCATTTTCGTGGCCATCTGGTGGGCCACGTGTCGAGTTTCGACGCGTGGCCCCGTGACACCCTCTGGTGTCCCCCTTAGCCTATAAATACCCAGGTTTTCAGAATTTTCAGGAGGAGAATTTTTAGGATAGTTTTCTTCCATTTGTGTAGTTTAGTTATTCTTCTTCTTCTTTTGTATTTTCATTTTTGTAGATCATGTAATAGGAAAGAGAGTGATCATAGGATAAAAGAAAGTTCTTATAATGGAGTGTGACACTCTATGAAACGTTCTTCCTTTATCTTTATTTATTTCTTCTCTAACTCTTACATGTTTAGCTAGTTTTTTCTCTCATAGCAACTAACCACTAACCACTAACTTGCTAACTTCTTACTTGATAATCCATATGAATCTAATAGCCTCTACTTGGCCTTACTCTTGCAAGAGCTATTGATGGCTCATGATGATGGATTCTGACACTAACATCTAACTCTCTAACAAGTTATCATTATTTTATTTCATACTTGCTCTAGTTAGTTTTGATGGTTTAAGTGTAGCTTGTTCTTGTTTGTTGAGTTTGGATATGAAAGTGATATTATGGGTCATGCTTTGTTAAGCTCTTGAAGCCAAGGACTAGTGATGGTCAATGATACATGTGAGACAACTATCACTAGGAGGTTAGCATGTTAGTGGAGTCATTAGTAGTTAGTAGCCATGAGTCTTCTTTTCATTTTTACTTTTTAAGAAATATACACAAAAGTCACAAATACATTCTTTTCTATATTTTTCACTTCTTTCTTTTCATTGTATCCTTCTCTTTCCATTCTTTTTTTTCTTTTTCATTCTTTAAAACATAGAAGAAACACTTAACACCACTTGAATCGACCGGTAAAGCTTCTATCGCATCCCATCTCCGTGGATTTGACCCATTTAACCTCTATGCTATAACGAAATTATCGAGGAAGTCAAAGCACACACACTTTAACTTTTGATTTCAAAAATGATACTTTTGTGTGCGGTTTTTCCTAATCAAACACCAATTGCCACATGCAATAGACGCATCACATACTATGCTTACTACACATATCAATCGGGATCCTATATTATTGAAACTGATTGGTTGGAGACATTTTCTGTGCTTTAAGTGGGTCTCGTACATACCCAGAACTATGCCCAGACTACTGGCGCTGAATCAGGCCCTACCGCAAGCTAGTCATGTAACATGTATAACAGGAATAAGAACGAGACAAGGTGTCAGTCACCCCACGGGAACCCTGCAGTGGAACCCTCTTTCAGCTACACAACTTATATCTAGGTCCACCCAAGATACAGATGTTGTCTCCTCCATCACTTTTCTCAGTCCCAATGTAAATTGTTTAATGATCATGTTATTATAATATCAAGATTATTTTATGCACATGTTACCTAGATCACTGAGATAACTTGGTGATGGTAACGGTAACAACATCAACAGTATAACCAGGATACATGATGTCAGTGAACAGGATAAGAAGGACGATGTTGTTACCATATAATAATATTTCCCATGACTTTAGTAACATGGACAATATATTTATCAGGTAAATATCTTGTCTAATAAGTCAAGTTTTACAATGGATGTCACTATATATGAATTCAAAATTCATCATTCAATTTTCTGAACTTTTCACTATTTACTATCACTTTAAAAATATTATCAAAATATTCAAGTATAAATAATTCAACTCATTCAAGTTCTAAAAATTAATAATTATTTCAGTAATAATCATATTGGTTTCATGCAAGTAGAGTTTGAATAATTAAGAAAAAATACAAATTAATCTATTCAATCTTAGATATTATGAATTTAAAAATTATCATAATTCTAAAAAGTTACTGATTGAAACTTATTTATTTTTCAGAAGTTGATAAATATTTATTTAAAATATTTGTAATACTTATATGCATGAACAACACAGGTATTATTATCATACAAAATATAAAATTTAGAAATTATGATTTTCTAGACATTAGGAAAATTAATTAAGCGACATGAAATGAAACATTAAATGAATAACTTTTCAAGATATGTTTATGCCTAAAAAAATATAAATTATTTAAAAATATAAAATAAACACTAAGTCTTAATCATTTGCATAACTTATTTGAAAGATACAGTCTTTATTTTAAATTTATAATTAAGATGATTCATTAAACACAACGAAAATGATTTGTTTAAATAGATTTAATAAAGAAGAATACTCATTATAATATTCAAACTTTAAAATATAATTTTTCAAGAAAATCTTCATTGTTTACTTTTATTCTTAATTATTTCTCAGGTGTGTCTATTTTAATAATTCAAAATATTATAATTATTTTTAAATTTGAAATTACTTATATAAAACATGTAAAATAAATATATGAAGTATAAATAGGCATCACAAATCGGTATACTATATCAAAATTGAACAATTAATAAAATGCATAAATATTCATAATTTATAATCCAGCGTTTCGAAAAATCTTCATCACTTATAATTATCTTTAAGTATTTTATTAAGAGTAAACACTTACTAATTTAGTTTTCAAAAATCAAAATTATTTATTTTAAAATCTATTCATACCATATGTAATTACAATTGAACAATTTCAGAGCAAAATCACATAGTCATTTACATAAACTACGTCATGAGAATTTGCAACTCTCAATGCAAAAAAAATTAACTAATAAATTTGAATGGCTAAACATAAATTAAATAATTGCTAATTACACTTAATTTTATCAAAGTAGATCATAATTTATTTAAAAGATAAAAGCACTCACCTAGGTTTTCACTGAACTGGATACTGAGTTATATAGTCAAGTTTGAAATAAAAAATCAATTTAGATAATATCATAAATTTATATCATTTTAATTTATTCCACTGCCAAAATAATTTTGCAAAGTTAAGAATTCAGTTTGCGATTTTACACAATTTTTTTTGGAATTTTTCAAATTTATTTCCAATTTTTTCTGAATTTATATAAGCCTAAAATCAATTAAAATCCTTAATGGGGTTGTTTGCTACAAAATGGGTCTAGACTGCTACAGTGTCAGATCTGGACCTGGGTCTGTTACAGTGTCGGGTCTGAATCTGGATCTGCTCAGTGTCAGTTCTGGGTATGCTACAGTGTCGGGTTCAGGTCTACTACAGTGCTGCTACAGTAACTTTTTTAAATTTTCATTAAATTTAATTTTTTTAAAGATAAAAAAATCGTAAAAATTAAATAAAAATAATGATAATTAGGAGGCACTTCTTGGGCATCCCTATAGATTTTTATTCAGTTTTTAGAGTGGAGTTTGGTGATGAAATATGTGAAACAATATAACATGCTCAAGGTGTACGGTAAAATGCCTGAATGAAAAAAAATCATGTAAATTAAAATGAACTCACCTGAATCGCTTCCCTTCAGTCTGAGTTGTTCCTCCTTACGTCCAACATGCCTAAGCTTCGCGTAAATTGGGTTTGAGAAGAGAAATGAGAGAGGTGAGAGGAAGGAGAGATTCACGTGAAAGCGGTTTTTAAGTTTTCTTTTCTTTTTTTTCCTTTTTTTCTTTAGGGATGATGAACAATGAGATAGGGTTTAATTTATTAGATTAAGATTCATATCTTATTTTTAGTTTGTAGATTACAACTAATAGATTAGGTTATTTATAAGATCAATGAGGATCTTATAAGATCTTAGTTGAAAATTGAAATTTACTTTTAATTTAGTTCAAATAAATTGGATCACCCTCATAATTACACGCCAATATGGCATCATGGTTTGCGCCAATATGGCATCATGGTTTGGGCATTAGAATTTGATATAGATGAACTCGGTTCGAGCCATTGCTTTAAAATTTTAAGTAATACTTTTAAATTCATTATTTACCATTTTAATTATCAATTCGGGTATTATAAAAGGGAAATATTACAATCTACCTACCTTACAAAAAATTTTGTCCTCAAAATTTCAATATGGCAGGGAAATCATAAAAGAGGATCAAAGTTGATAATGAAATAAAATGATTAAGAATGGACAACGAATAAAAATGATCAAGAATGGACACAATAAGATGAGACTCAAAAGAAGAATGATCAATCGCGAAACTCGCTTCCATGTCACTTATATGTGCATTATGGGCCCACCATGTTTCCACTGCGCGCTCTGATCTCTATCGTCGGCTCAAATATGACAGCAGGTTCCAAGAGACAAAATAGGATAAAATGAATTGAGAAGAATATAAGAATCAAAGAAGAAGTCCAAATCACTCTAGAAGGAGAGTTCAAATCAGAAACATCAAAAGATCGAAGAGATGGATTTCAAAAGAAATATGGTCGATTCTCAAGTGGACTCAATACTATTGTGTGAATATTATATGTTTACTGCAGTATAAATAGAACTCTTCTCGGGTCACAGGCATGAACTTGGTCCATTTTATTGCGAACCTGGCTCTGATACCAAAAAACTCTGTCATGCCCTGCTTCCGAAATACGTTGGAGCGGAGACATGATAAGAGTCGGCGACGTATACAAGTAAGAAAAATACCCCACGTATACACGTTAAGCCTAAAGTGACCTAAAAAAGTTTTATAAATCAACAATAAAGGTAATAAAGTCACTGCAATATTACATATAAATCTCACATGATAATGTTATTTTATGAATAATCAATAGAACAACTGCTGAGTCTAATATATATAGAAAATCAAAGGAAATCAACAGGATGAAAATGAAAGAATTGTACCAAAGAATCCAGTGATCGAGTAAAAGAGACTCTGTACTCTTCAGATACACATGATCTCTTCAGATACTTGCTCAGTAAAAAAATACTCATATACTTGGATGTGTAAATCTAGGGAGTCAGAACTCCCAATGAGAGTGCAAAAATGAGAGAATGGTGCACATGTATATATCATGTGATCATACTATTATACTGTCATAAAGGTGTAATAGATAAGGAAATGACATGAATAAAACAGTAATAAGGAGATTGCAATATCAATCATTATATCCCAAGTATTACAATAACATACAATACGTAACTTGAAGAATAATGAGATTAATCTGTTATAATATCATATGTTAGGTCATGAGTACAGTCAGGTGTCTATCATAACATGTATATATCAAGTTCAGTCTATAATGTCAACGTAAGAATTTAATTTTGTTATTAATTTTGTCAGCGAACACCAATTGCCACATGCAATAGACACATCTCATACTACACCTGCTACACATGTCAATCGGGATCCTATGGTATTGAAACTGATTGGTTGAAAATATTGTTTGTATTTTAAGTGGGTCCCGTACATACCCGGGACCATGGCCCAGACTCCTGGCGCTGAACCAGGTGCTACCGCATGGTAGTCATGTGATATGTATAACATGTATAATAGGAATAAGAACAGGACAGGATGTCAGTTACCCCCACAAAAACCCTGCAGTGGAACCCTTTTTTGGCTGCGCAACCTATATACTAGGTCCACCCAAATACAGACGTTATCTCCTCCATCAATTTTCTCAATCTCTGTGTAAATTATTTAATGATTATATTGCTAAATTATTAAGTTTATTTAATGCACATATTACCTAGATCACTGGGATAACTCGGTGATGGCAACGTTAACAACATCAATAGTGTAAGCAGGATACATGATGTCAATGAACAACATAAGCAGGACGATATTATTACCGTATAATAATATTTCTCAATAATTTTAGTAACATGATAGCAAGTTTATGAGGTAAATGTCATATATAATTAGTCAAGTTTTGTAATGGATATCATTATATATGAATTCAAAGTTCATCGTTCAATTTTCTGAACTTTTCACTACTTACCATCACATTAAAATCTTATCAAAATATCCAAGTATCAATAATTCAACTAATTCAATTTCTAAAAATTAATAATTATTTTCAGTAATAATCAGATTGATTTTATGCAAGTAGAGTTTGAATAATTATGAAAAACTACAAATTAATCTATTCAATCTTAAATATTATGAATTTGGTAATTACCATAATTCTAGAAAGTTACTGATTGAAACTTTTTTTTTTTAAGTTAATAAATATTTATTTCAAATATTTGTAATATTTATATACATGAACAACTTAGATATTATTATTATACAATAAATTAAATTTAGAAATTTTGATTTTCTAGACGCTAGAAAAATTAATTAAGTGACTTGATAATGAAAGATTAAATGAATAACTTTTCAATATATGCTCATGTATAACAAAATATAAATTATTAAAAATGCAGAATAAACACTAAGTCTTAATCATTTGTCTAATTTATTTGAAAGATACAATTTTTATTTTAACTTTATAATTAAGATAATTTATT
Source organism: Agave tequilana (assembly GCA_038442645.1). Lineage (NCBI taxonomy): Eukaryota > Viridiplantae > Streptophyta > Magnoliopsida > Asparagales > Asparagaceae > Agave > Agave tequilana. The sequence continues at coordinate 125,080 of JAVJIF010003848.1, forward strand.
AAATACAATAAAACTGATTTGTTTAAATAGATTTAATAAAGAAGAAAACTAACTATAATATTTAGAGTTTAAAATATAATTTTTCAGGAAAATCTTCATTGTTTACTTTTATTCTTAATTATTTCTAAGGAGGGTCTATTTTAATAATTCAAAACATTATAATATTTTTGAATCTAGAATTACTTATATAAACATGTAAAATAGAGATATAAAGTATAAATGAGCATCATACACCGGTATACTATATCAAAATTAAATAATTAATAAAATACATAAATATTCATAATTTATAATCCAACATTTTGAGAAATCTTCATTACTTATAATTATTTTTAAGTATTTTCTTAAGAGTAAATACTTACTAATTCAATTTTTAAAAATCAATAATTATTTATTTAAAAATCTATTCATATAGATTTTATGTAATCAAACTGAATAATTTCATAATAAAATCACATAGTCATTTGCATAAACTACGTCTTGAGAATTTGTAATTCTCAATGCAAGAAAATTAACTAATAATTTGAATAGTTAAACATTAATTAAATAATTGATAATTATACTCAATTTTATCTAAGTAAATCATAATTTATTTAAAAGATAAAAGCACTCACCGGGTTTCTACTAAACCGGATATTGATAATATAGTGAAGTTCACATTAAAAATCAATTTAAATAATATCATAAATTTATTGTTGGCCCAAAGGCCTTCCACTCTAGTTTTGATGATGATCAACTCATGAAGTTATGTTTACTAATATTCTTGTGAATTTAAGTTTCAGATCTATTAGTAAGATATTAGTTGGTGATTAGCTTCTACAAGGAGTTTAGAAGCTTTCCATGGTGATTCCGGTGCCAAATCTTAAAGATCATTCTTTTACACTTTGTGGATCAAGGTTTGGAGCAAGTCATCTTGAAGATGGAAGATCGTCAAGAAGACTTAGGTATCCTAGTTTAGATAGTGTGTTTAGATCCATTTGTAAAGTTTAGTATAGTTGATATGCTCAAGTGCACACAACACACATGTTTTATGTTTTAGTTTTGATTTTCATGAATAGTTTGATCAAAACAAGTTTAAATAGTTTTTATGTATATTAGATATGTTCTAGATATACATACATGCTTTTAACTTCCTAGACAAACTTATTTTGACTTTCTATTCATGTATTGAAAAATCCAAGTTTGATAAAATACATGTTTTGATTTTTTGGTAAAAATGTTAAGAAACAAAAATGGTTTCATATGCTTGATATTTGAGTAGAAATGTTTTCACATGTTTATATATCAATGCAATATGGTAAAAACATTTTTGAGATTTTTACAAGTTATTAAAAGAATTTTCAAAATAAGTTTTAACCCAGATTTTGACCCAGACCTGTCTGTCAGGCCAGGCCGGTCGACCGAGCGTTCGACCGAACCATGGGCCGGTCGACCCGTACGGTCGACCGACGTGCACAGAACCATGCACGTCTGACACGCAGTGGGACGGCCGACCCGGCGGTCGACCGTAACTGAGAGCAGTGCTCTCTGTTTATTTCGGTCGGCCGGGCGGTCGACCGGTTTGCTCCAACGGTCGGATTTTTGACCGTTGGCAGTCGACCGGGCGGTCGACCGAAGATCTGTCAGATTGACAGATCAGCCTAACGGCTAGTTTCTAGTTTGGCCTATATAAACCCCATTTCTCTAGGGTTTTGGCCAAGATTTTTAGAGCTAAAATTTCCTGACTTTCTCTACTGTTTTAAACAAGTTTTCAAAAGAGTTTTGTGCCAAAAAGGATTCATCTTATTTGTTTTAGGTTTTTGGAAAAAATCAAAGGAAATAGAATTTTGGGAGATTTGTGTTTGTTCTTCATTTCCATTATCTTCAAGAGTTTTCTCAAGATTATTTCTTTGAGTTTTTGTTTCTAAAACACCTAGTTTTTCTACACTTGAGCTATCATTCTATCCTATTCTATTAGGATCTTGTTTAGTGGAAAATGAGAGATTGTGGTTGAAAGATACCACCAGATTGTAAACACCCTTACTTTGTTGTATCCCTCTTTGGTAAAGGTTGATCGGGTGATTGGTTTGCTCCCTCTTTGGTAGAGGTTGAGATTTGTGTTTGCTCCCTCAAGTGTGAGGTGGAGTTTGGTTGTTGGCTACGGGCCTTATCCCTCTTCGGTAGAGGTGGATTGTGGTTGTATTGCCTCGGTGGCATTGTAAGTTGAGAGAGGAGTTCGGTACTCCTATAGTGGATTGGAAATCCTTCACGGTGGTGAAGGCGGGGATGTAGAGTTAGGGGCTCGAACCTCGAAACATATCCGTGTGTTTGCGTTTGATCCAATTTCTCTCAACTCTCTCTTTTATTTGTGCAAAGCATCTTCAATCATTTCATATCATTTATATTGCTTGTGTTGCATTGCATACATTCATATTGTTATATCTCTGATATGCTTGGATTGTTTGTGTGTGCCTCACTTATACTTAACCACAAGAGCTTCACATAGCACCTCAACCCATATCTAGGGGAATCAAGAGGAGTTAGTCCAGAGCCCTTCACGGGAAATTCGGCTACACTTGTGTGTTGTATTAAGTTTGAGTAAGATTGTTTTAAGCTTCCGCATTTAGCGCACTTAGTTTCTAGATTAGCACCATCACCTATTCACCCCCCCCCCCTCTAAGTGATTTTCATTTATATCATTTGAATTTATCGTTGCCAAAATAGTTTTACAAAGTTAAGAATTCAGTTTGTGATTTTACACAATTTTTCTAAAATTTTTAAATTTATTTTCAATTTTTCTGAATTTATATAAGCCTAAAATCAATTAAAATCCTTAATGGGTCTATTTGCTACAACAATGGGTCTGGACTGCTACAGTATCGGGTCTGGTCTGCTACAGTGTCGGGTCTGGGTCTGCTACAGTGTCGGGTTTGGGTCTGCCACAGTATCAGGTTTGCTACAGTGTCGAGTCTGGGTCTGCTATAGTGTTGGGTCGGGGTCGGCTACAGTATCGGATCCAGATCTGCTACAGTAACTTTTTCTAATTTTCATTGAATTTAATTTTTTAAGATAAAAAATTATAAAAATCAAATAAAAAAATAATGATAATTAGGAGGTACTTCTTAGGTATCCCTACATTTTTTATTCGATTTTTAGAGTGGAGTTTTGGTAATGAAATATGTGAAAAAAATATAACATGCTCAAGGTGTTCGATGAAATGTCTGAATGAAAAAAATCATATAAATTAAAATACACTCATCTGAGTGGCTTCCCTTCAGTCTGAATTGTTCCTCCTCACGTCCAGCATGCCTGAGCTTCGCCTAGATTGGGTTTAAGAAGAGAAATGGAGAGGTGAGAGGAAGGACAGATTTATGTGAAAGGGGTTTTGAGTTTTCTTTTCTTTTCTTTTTTTCCTTTAGGGATGATAAACAATGAGATAAGATTTAATTCATTAGATTAGGATTCACATTCTGGTTTTTAGTTTGTAAGTTACAACTAATAGATTAGGTTTATTTATAGATCAATGAGGATCTTATAAGATATTTTAGTTGAGAATTGAAATTTGAAATTTACTTTAAATTTAGTTCAAATAAATTGGATCACTTTTATAATTACATGCCAATTTGACATCATGGTTGAAGTATTAGAATTTGATATAGATGGACTTAGGTTCAAGTCATGACTTTAACAATTTAAGTAATATTTTTTAAATTCATTATTTTTCATTTTAATTATCAGTTCAGGTATTATGAAAGGGAATATTACACAATAGATTGATTGATTACTGTAAGGGTTACTTTCCTTCGTCAATCTCTCACATCAATCAAATCAAAAAATATTTCTCTTATATATATTTTCCTGCTCTCTAGTATCCATTGTTATATATAGCGTGGTTGTAATTATGGTGGCGTTGATCTTGCAATTAACATTGATGGTCAGGCTTACGGTGAGAATTCTGCGAGGCTCAGGGCTATTTGCGAGTCCAGGCGTGACTTGATCTTCTATCATGTTTTAGTTTCAGCAGGAGGACCCGCATCTGCTTCATTATCGATAATCGCCTCCATATCTTTCCCCCTGCTGGTGATGATTGGCCTATGGGCTGCAGCATCGACAATCTGGGAGGTGATCTGTGCATTCTTCGCAAATCCCCAAATTGGAGAGAAAGCTCGGCATAGGAGGAGCAGTTGTGGGTTCATAGTTTTCATGTCAAAGATGGAAGTTTGCTATGGCCGTATTTGTTAGGATTATAACGTGAATACGTTATGAAGTCAATTAATATCGATCCTTTTCTGGATCTATTTTGAGTCTGATTTGGATTCAAGTTTTTTTTATTCCGATTGACGTAGTTTGTTTAGGACCAAGAGAGTTTTATGGTCTATAAATAACCCCTTAAGGGTAGCCTTCAATATATTCCAAGAGAATTCAATAAATTGTAATTCTTAAGGGTGTAATTCATCTAGGTGAGATATTCGTGAGAGAAGCTTAGCCACAAGAGTTCGTTGCCACAAGAGTTCGTTGTACTTTGGCGACCATCAAGGGCTTGTAATCTTCTCAGCATGAGGTGTAAGTAATTCTTATTGTACTCTCCCGAAGTTTTAATAAAGTTTCTTCCCCTTCTCTCGTGAACGTACACACGGTCAGTTTGATCGGTGAAACCACGTTTATTGTTTGTTGGCTTTTTATCTACTTTGAAATATTTTCTTCTTCTCCTCTTCAAGTTGCCTTAGTAGATTTTGTAGTTCGTTTCCACTGTGCCACCCCCGTCGATCCGATCGTGGGGGCGTCCTTCCCCTGAAATAACAACAATTGGTATTAGAACAAGGTCAACTTGAAGATCTCTGCGATCAAATTTGATATTCAGAAGTTCAATGGCTTCATCAATTTCAGCAAGTGACAGATTAGGATGAACGCCATTCTTACCCAGAGCGGGTTGAAGAAAGCACTACTCGGAAGGGAGAAAAAGTCTCAAGACATGAAAGAAGAAACTTGGCTGAAGTTGGTGAGAAAGCCTTGACGGCTATTCGGACGAAGTGTTGGATGAGTTTTCTACGGAGAAAACAGCGTCCTCGTTGAAGGAGCGACTTCAAGACCACTATCTGAAGAAGTCATTGGCGAATCGGTTGATTCTGAAGCAGCTCCTTTTTTTCTCTGCATGCATGAAGGTACACCTATCAAGTCTCACATTGTAGAATTTTTTTATATTATCAATGATTTATATAAGATAGAGGTTAAGATAGAAGATGAGGATCAAGCACTTTTATTACTGTGTTCTTTGTCTTCTTCATATAAAAGTTTTAGAGAAGCTATCATCTTTGGAGGCAAGTCAATAAATAAGGTCAATAAGGTCAAGAAACATCTGCTTAACAAGGACAAATTGATACCTAGTTGACGGGTGAGTCTCATCATGATGATTCCGTGCAAGTTCATTATTCAAGAGAGAAGAGTAATAGTGAAAATTTTACGGGTAACTCAAAACGCAAGAATTTGACATGCAACTATTGTCACAAGAAGAGGCACATTAGATCTGAGTGTTAGCTTCGAAAGAAAAAACAACCAGATGCTAATAACACTGAACTGATTGGAGGAGATGAAAAACTGTGCGACGTTGTATTTGTTACAGACAGATCAGTTGGTAAAAAAGATAGATGGGTCATAAATTCTGAATGTTCACAACAATCAGTTCCAATAGAAAGATGTTATCTTCATACATTTCTGTTCAAGGGGGAGATGTCTTCATGAAAAATTCTGCTACAAGCAAGGTGATTGGCGAAAGAACAATCCAGTTTCACTCTCATGATGGAGGCATCACTACTCTTCAAGGCGTTCGTCATGTTCCCGAACCAAGGTACAATCTCATCTCCCTTGGAGCCCTACAACGGAAAGGGTTCTGTTTCAGTTCAAAAAAATGATCTTAAGGAAGTTTTCAAAGAGACCCATGTGATATTTCAAGCCGAACGTGTCGGCAATGTATATGTTGCAAAATTCAGAAGTTATAGTCAGTGAATTGTAGTTATCCTCGGCTTCGGAAGCGGTGGTTGTGGAACAATCGGCGATGGACTCGAGTTAGGATATTCAGTTGTATCCTGAAGGGAGATTAGGACTAGGCGCGCAATAAAGTAGTCCAGATTATTACCCCTATGGTGGAGCAAATTCTCATAAATCCTATGTGGATCAAGAAAATCGTTGGGGATAAAGTTCAGGTTGGGCCTGAACTTATTCGACCTAATCAAGTTGTGAACCCCATGAGGGGGTTATGGAGAAGAGGGAGTGAGATGGAGATGAAGTCAAGTTTGTTCAATTGTATGTGGATACGAGGACATGAAACATGGTGGCTATTCTCGGACTTAGACGTATTCAAGTCAAGAGGGAGATTGTTAGGATTATACGTGAATACGTCATGAAGGTAGTCAATTAATGTCGGATCTGACAGTTTTCATTTCTGGATCTGTTTTGAGTTCGAGTTGGATTCAAGTTTCTTTTATTCTGATTGATGGAGTTTGTTTAGAATTAGGAGAGTTCTATGGTTTATAAACAACCCTTAGGGGTGGCCTTCAATGTATTCTAAGAGAATCTAATGAATTTGTAATTTCTAAGGGTGTAATTCATCGAGGTGAGATATTCGTGAGAGAAGCTTAGCCACAAGGGTTCATCGTACTTGACGACTATCAAGGGCTTGTAATCTTCTCAGCGTAAGATATAAATAATTCTTATTGTACTCCCCCAAACTTTTAATAAAGTTTCTCCCCACTCCTCCCATAGATTTACATATGATCTGTTTGATCGGTAGCACTACATTATATTGTTTGTTGGCTTTTTATTTATTTTGGAATATCTTCTTCTCTTCTTCAAGTTGCCTTAGTAGTTCATGTGGTTCGTTTCCGTTGCGCCTCCCCAGTCGATCCGATCGTGAAAGCGACCCTGAAATCACAACAGTATTCACCAGGGTAACCTGCGCTTCACGTTTTCCACATAGCTGAGTACGTGTTGAGCCTTGCACCAGTACTAAAAACTATAACTGGATCATGTATGTTGATTGACCTGAGAGTACTATTTTTTGTGTGATATCTTGATGATTAATTCCCGCTGTTTCATGCGAGGAGGAAGGATTTGTGATTTTGATCCGAGCTTCGCTTAATTATGAAATATATATATATATATGCATCAAAATTGATAAAAGTCTAATATTATTCTAAAATCCTTTTTCTTTCTTCTACATATATATTCATGTATTTTCTAATTAATCATACGCTCTTGACCGAATTTGGTATGTAGTTAAAGGACCACCCCAAGATTTCTAACTCAGATCCAGTTAGAATGGCAATGTGGTTCGTGAAGTATCAAGGGAATACTAGAAATACAAAAGTTGGTTAGAGAGAGGAAGTGCAAAACTTCCACAAAACATGAAGTTGGTACATTAACCATAACCATAGGAGCCACATCCACCAGGGTCTCAGAAAATAAAACCAGTCAGTCACACTGCTTAACGATTGAACGATCAATTCAGGATTTAATTTGCTAGAGTTATCAGTACAACTGAGATCACAATGCATGAACTCCCTAAGGGATTTACATGAACTCGGTAACCGAGTAATTTTTGTACATAGAAACGGAGCCTTTAGCTGTACAAGTATGCTCACTAACTTCTAGTAGCACCCTGCTGCAGTCAGGAACATTGACATGAACAAAGGTTTAAAGGTTACTCCAAGGTGGTAAAACTTGGTACGAGCTTAAATTTGAAGAGGGTTGAAGAGCAGAGAACACTGCACCGACTCTGCAGAAGAGAAAAAAACAGTTGGTCACCCACATGACTTTAAAATCAATGGCCATGCCATTGCATTCAGGAGAAAAGAGATGTTGTTGCTTTGAACCTCAGGTATGCACAATGATTTCACAGATGCTCTGAAGACGACATTAGTTTATATGCAATGCAGCAGCAGCAGCAGCAGCAGCAGCAGCAAGAGAAAGATATCTTCACGACTGGAAGGAGAAACCAGTTACCAATGTAGTTTAAGTGAAAAAAAAAGTAACGATCATTTTCAAAAGCAAATACAACAACTGGATCTAGAAATTACCAAGAGAACGACTAGCTGATGGTCAGTGATTGGAGACAATACAAAGGTCACTCTGGGTTGTCAACGCCTTTGAGTAACCATGCTCCTTTGTTATACACACACAATTCATTTACAACCTGCATCCATTGGAAGCAAATAAGTAGATGTCAAGCCACTATATCATGAAAAATTCAGTAACCACTGACTGCCAAATAAAAACAGAGTCAAGCATATCAAGGAATGCTGAAACATAAGGTACAAGCTCACAAATACATGTGAAAAGGGTATAACAATCATAGTTGTTCCAAATTCCAGAGCAGCCATATCATATCATTTTGAGACTCATGCTCATCTCTGAAGGATTGGCTGTATCAGTTCTTTAGCCAAACAATCACTCAGTCCGATATGAGGTTAGTTTTGTGATTAGCCTAACTTCGCTTCAACCATTTTTCATCAAGACTTGGAACCAGAAAGTAGTTTTGTGGCAGTTAAGTATTGTGATAAGAAATTAGTGGTGGTGGCAAAGCATGTACGTCTCGTCCTGAAGAACCACTTGAAACTGATATAACATGTAGTGTACAACCAAGTGAGTCAGACACTGGTGAGCAACAGCTTATATTGGTACCTAGTACTTAATTAAGTGGGTCCAAAAACATGTTATATGTGATTAAATCTAACCAATATAAATCAGAGCTGCTGTAGTTGAATGATATTGTACACATGGCACTTGGTCAAAACTCAAAAGTTTCAAATTTCAGTTTGGAAAGCACAAAATGACGCTTAGAGGAAAATTTTAAACAAGAGTACTTGATATGCTTGGATTCATCTTGGATCGACCTGTTAGGCCCCGATACAACAACTACCGCACCCCCCCCCCCCCCCCCCCACCCAAAAAAAAAAAAACCCACGCCAAACACACACGCGGGCGCGCACACATTTTTCCCAATAGAAGGTTATATAGTTGTATACTTGTTGCTGTACACAATACTTGAAATATAATTAGCACTTGAATTAAGTTTAATCACTCAACCTGCTTATATTCACTGTCAGGAATATCCCTTTTCAGACTTGCCCTGGATGCTTCCACTATTTCCTGCTTCTTTAATTTTGCATTAGCACCCTTGCCACAGAAAAGTCCAAGAACTACATCTCTGCCAGAAAACAGCCAACAAATAAGCACAAATGGATGATAAAATCTACTCGTGTGTAATTATAAAAAGAAACCAAGGAGAAAGGAGAAGAGAAGAGGGACACCTCAAAGGATCAAGTGCTGGATTCTCTCCTGACCGTAAAACATATACATTCTGGATCTCAACAGCCACCTCCTTTAAAACAGACAGCAAATCTGGTGAAGGGCCTGATGCAGCAATAGCTACGGCACTAACAAGTGCTTTAGTTTTAGGATCCTCTTTTGGCCGAGAAGATTTGGAAAGGGCCAAATCACGTAATTCTCGACGTATCGAATTTATGCTGCAAAATTCATATATATATATATATATATATATATATATATATATATATATATATATATATATATATATATATATATATATAGCATTACATCAGCTTTGATATATAAAAAATTCAATGAAATCTATGCAAAATGAGGAAAAAGATTAAATGGTAAAACGAACAGCATGCTCATACTCTGGCTTTTAAGCAATTCATCATGCAAGATGCAATAGTGTCACGCATGTAATTAAATAAAATTGACACAATACGACAGCTGTCTATGTACAATATTGGCCCTAAACATTTATTAGAACAAATATTACTGTGAGAATGTCAGTCTAGCAACTGACACAAAAACAGCTCCAGAACCAACACAATAGTTTACTGTCTATTGGTCGACTTAATGATCCAGGTTATCATGTTAGTTTACTATCTATGGATTGAACTTAATGATATGTAATCATGTCAACTTTAGCTCTGATACCATGATAAATTTCTAAAGATATCTTTATTGTCTACATTAGAATATAAAATATTATTATTTCTTTTCTTACATAGACTCAAAACTAAAACAAACCCTACTCAAACTACGACTAGGACTCCGAATAGTACTAGGACCCTATATGTATAATTTAATTAATTATTTAATTACATCTAACAAGAGGAATCACTTACCTGTCAAGTAGTTGGGGCGAGGGCCCCTGAAGGTAGAAAGAAAAGGATTTGGCAGCAGAGGGTGTTCAAATGAAGCTGGTGGCATCATAAATGGCATTGAAATGAAGCAACGATTAAGGTTTAGTCCGTAATTGATTAGCCACCCTTTAATTTTAATGTTAAATGTGAAATAGCTGCATCTGATGTCTGTTTAACTAGTTCAGGTACATAGGGTCGTTACTAGCTGATTGGCATATTGGTCTTATGAGAAAGATAAATCTTCAAAGTTAAATAAGGTCGTCTATGGCCAAAACTATATTAAGTATAATTGTCGATAAAATCCTACTTAAATTCTTTCATTTATGGGCAGTCACCCATATATGTGGTCAAAGCCACTCTCTGTATACTTACCATGGATATCTACTGCTCATATATTACCATTGAGCATGTTAGTGCCAACAATCATATTAAATAAGATTGTTCATTAGAGGTGGTCGTGAGACCTCAACGCTAACAAACACTTTATGACATTAAATATGTTGTGGATACTAAATGCCCAATTGCTTTTTTAAGAAAAGGAAAAGGAACAGTAATTTGATCGTATACCATGAGTAAAAAACAGTTACATATGTTTTAAGAATAAATAAATATCATAAGTTATAAGAAAGTAACAAGACATGGATACCATTAAGCCAAAATTAGCAAAACACAATCAAAATAGCAACCATAAGAATCAATAACATTAAATAATAGAATATAAATACAAAATAATGTTTAACATTAAAACAAAAAAACATTTAAGTACACTGTATTCTATATAATAAAAGATGATAAAAATTACATTTAATCATAATTTTTAAAAAAATTGCATAAATTTAGAAGTACAACAACTTAAAATTGAAATAAAATAAACTCAAGTTTATGCTGACATGCTACTCAAGTGTTTTAAAATTTTATCAAGGAAAAGTTTAACTTCTATACTACTCTATGTAAATTAGATTATTAATTGAAATATCCAATCATTTTGGAAATTCGTGCAATATCCGATACCGGGATATGATAAATATCATCAAAACATAATCTAAACTTCAATGATTATAGAAACAACCATTAAGAAGTTGACAACTATTTTTAAAAAGTTCAAAACTAAGTTTTAAAATTTAAAAGTTTTAGACAACAGTAATCCAATATTCTGATTTTAAAACACTCAGAACTAGCGTTACCAATATTTGTAAGAGCAACAACATACTCACACTGAGATTTCAAACCTTGGTTACACCTTGTTAATATCAGTCAAAAGTTTGTCATTTTAGAAATGTGTTTAAATTTGCTTATCCAACCTCACATGGCTTGAGAGAATACATCTTGTTGCAATACAACTTTATCAGCTACCCAGAATCTTGTAAGAGTCCACAATCTTGCCAAAATTGCAATACTAGAGTCCAATTTCACATACTCCTTGTATTATTGTAGCAATGGCACCAACACCGTCCAACATCTTAAGTGAACAGCGATAGTATAAATTTCTCTATTTATATGCATGTATTTGTATGATAAAGAGATAGTGCATAAATACATCCATAGAATGCAAATGCTCACATACACAGTTCTAATAATACCACAAAACATATTCTTACATATTAAACTATCACACATTCATTGACTTTGTAAGGAATAGGCCTTACCTATTCAATTTTCGATAGAAGAGCTTAATCTATCTCACTTCTTAGACCCAAGCATATAATAAACTTATTATAATTTTTATACAAGCTAGCATTTTGAAGTCCTTTCAACTAAATATTGTCTATAATATGTAATTGAAAGTAAATAAATATTTTAACGTGTAGTCACGAAAAGTCGTTTAGGACATACGGACAATAACTATTCAATAGGTGTCCAGAACTTTAATATAATAGAAAATTGATTATGGAGGATATAATTAACACTTCTGCGCAGACTCCATAAAAGCATATGGAATGTGCCCAGAACAACCCAATACAAGCCGTCTCTATGCCATAAGCATTGGAATTTGGACAGAGAGAAATCGAACAAAGAATTGACAATTTGTAATAAATTACTACTTCTGACTTCCATGTAAATAACCCACCCACCCATGGCAGCGCACACGTGCGCATACAGGACACACAAGCAAATATCTAATTAACTTTTCATGTTATTTTGACTCATTTGCTTATATGAATAGTATTCTGGAATATTGCCTAAACATAGTGAAGAAACATCAGAGAAACAAAACTGGACCATAAATATATTGACATTCAAATACTAGTTCTACCACAATTTTAGGTGTCGAGAATTGCAGTCATATATTAATTTGTCAGTGGAGCATCTGACATAAGCTTTCTTATCTACATTAACAGCATGAAACAACGAGAAGGCAAACTTTGCAAGGCATAAGCACAATAATGAAGGAAAATGCAAAATAGCTTTAGAGAAACATTGATGAAGCAAAACTTTACCTACGGGCATTTCTGTCGCGGAAAATATGTAAAAGAGCCTTTCTGAGAGACTCCCGATTTTCATTTGACATAGATGTTGTCACTAAGCTCCCCAATCCATCATTAACTCTATTTGAAGCAGTGTCCACTTTTTGTGCAACAGTTTTTGTCTTGGCCATCTTTGAACTTAAATTCTTGGCCATCACAGGTCGAACTTTTCCCGCTTTAGATAAATATTCAGTGAGATATTTACCTCGAGTTAACCATGCAAATTCCTGTTCCTTTACAACTTCTAGATGACCTTTTATAAATGATGAGTCACGCTCCTCTCTGAATTTCCAATCATTAAGCGTGGGCCTTTCATAAGCCAATGGTCTCAGTAAACCTCTCAGAGAATCGTCGTTAAGTCTTAACACGTTCAGTTTGCTCTTCTTAATCACATGATTCTCACTAAACAGGAAAAGGATGTAGTCTCTCAGTTGAGCTTCATGACCTTCAAAAAGCCAAGAACTCTTGGAAACCATAATCCTTGCACCAAAAATGCATGGCGTTCAAGCATCGTCAAGAAATCTTCTTCTGATATGTTAGAATCAAGATGCATAAGAGCATCAAAACGATTTACTTGACGTCCCTGCGATAGAAGATCAATAGTTTAAAAATAAAAGTGCACAAGTTTCAAAATATTTGCAGGGATCCAGTTTGAAATTACAAGAAAACTGCAAGGAAAACAGCTAGAAGTGCTTGCTTAACAATTCTTATTCATGGCCCATGGAAAGCCAAGAGAAAACACCCCGACTGGGGGACAACCCTGGTAAATAACAACACTTTATTTTCTCTAAAGGCCAGATGGAACATTTTGAGAGAAGTGATAGAATAATATAAGGGGGAAAAACAAAGTTAATCAAGTAAATGATATTAGAAGAAAAAGAAACAAAAAGCTAGGTGATTTTTAATGAATACCTCCTTACAAGATGCATTATAGACTTCGTAGAGCTTACCTTGTGAAGCCACTCTTTTAGCCGATCTTCCAGGGAAATGAGGGCAAGAAGCTGTAGCATCAATAAATAAAGAGTCAAATGTGAGATGTAAAAGAAATTGTATAATTCATAAAGACCTACTAATGATATGCTGACAAGATAATTATATACATGAACATCACTGGCAACTGTGAAGCACGGACATGCCCCCAGCTAACTTGTGTCCGTGCCGGGTATGTGTTGGACACGGACACGTGCCCGACACGTGTTGGATATGGTCAATCCGTGTCCGGCATGAGTCAACTGAGTTGACTCACCCGGCACGGTCCAACTCAATGGGGGACACGGCTGGAACGCGTTTTGTGTGGTTGGGTTTGTGGATTCGTGGGATCGAACCCGACCCGATACTATTAAAAACCCTAAATCCCCAATTCGCAGTCACAATTGATCTCTCTCCCTCTCTCGATCAAATCCCCAAAGAAGAACCCTAACCCGTTGCCTATCGCCACCACCCTCTCGCCATCGAAGGTGGTTATCGAAACTGCAACCTCGTCGCCGTCCTCTCGCAGTCGTCCTCTCATTGAAGCTGCAACCTCGCAGTCGAAGCAATCTCGTCGAAGCTGCAACCTCATCAAAGCTGCAACCTTCTCTCATTGTCGTCCTCTTGCTGCAATGTTGTCCTCTCGCCGTCGTCCTCAAGTTGCAACCTCGTTGAAACTACCCTCTTGCAGTGATCTCCTCACCATCCTCTCACCGTCGTCCAGAGGAAATTTTACCTCACTCGCTCTATCGCTCTCTTCTCTAACTCTCTCAATCTCTCTCCCCCCCCCAACGTCTCCATCTCTCTCGCTGCTCTCTATGCTCTCTAACTCTCCCTCTACTCTATTCTCAGAGAGAGGGAGAGCAGAGACAATGAGAGGGAGAGATAGAGAGAAACAGAGTTAGAGAACAAATAGGGGAAAATAGTAGAGAAAGATCAAGATCGGGAGAGATTTATGTGCTCACTCTGTATGTGCTCCTCTCTCTCCCGATCTCTCTCTCTCTATTGTCTCTCCCTCTATCTCTCCCTTTTTGTTCTTTAACTTTCTCTGCCTGTGCTCTCCTCTCTAAGACAGAGAGTTAGAAAGCAGAGAGAAAGAGAGAGCAGGGAGAGAGAGATGGAGACAGTGGGTTGAGAAAAAGATCGGAGAGAGGAGCAGAGAGAGCAAAAGAAGAATTGCTTAGGATATTAATTGCTTGGATATAAGAAAAATTATGTGGATTAATTGGATATGTGAAAATTTATTAATTATGTGGATTATGTAAAAAATTGTTTAGGATATTAATTGCTTAGGATATGTGAAAAATTTTGTGAATTAATTCTTAGGGAGAGGAAACAAGGATGTGAGATATTGACGGAGATGGCTTTGACTCATTTCAGGGTGCCAGTATTCTAGATTTTACTACTCTTTCTCTTGATGAACCCGCGATGGAGGCCGTATTGTTTGCGAATGATGGAGAATGAGATAATAAAGAAGTCATTGGACTATCTTCAACTTCATCTTGATCCTTGAGATATGACTCCGGTTGTAATTTTATTTTGAACATATGATAATAGTTTGTTGATTACTTGATTGATAACTTATGAACTTATAATCTTCGATTGTAATTTTGTTATACACTTATGATATTTTATATCTTATACACTTGTTGAATGTTGATTAATATTTTAGTTTATTATTTGATATTTTATAAATTAATCTATATATAATAGTAATAAAATATTGCCTGTCGTCTCTTTGTATCCTAATTTTTTAGATTTTGTCGTGTCCCGTGTCAGTGTCTGTGCATCATAGACTGGCAAACACTGAAAAATCCAGAAGAAAACATATCATATAGTGTTGCTTATAGATTCAAATATCGACCGATTCTAATACATATCAGCAACATCATATTAGATTTTAAGGTACCTAATATATATTAACCCTATAATATCGGCCAATATAGAGGTCGATATTGCCGATTCGACCAAAATTGCTGATATTGACAACGATATTGGCTGATATCAATCCAAAACCATTGGCTGATATCGATACTGAGATTTTAAAACAAGATATTTCTTGTTCAAACATCTTAAATGGGCGTGACCAAGGACGGAGCCACCCTAGTAACTGGAGGTGCCATGGCCCCCCAAAGATTTCAAAAATTCTATTAGACCTGTGGGTTTACACTCTTTATTCTATTTAACCTAAAACAAGTGTTTCCTCATTCCATAAGATTAGTTATATATTCAAGAGACTAGTCTTTATATTATTTAGTCATTTAGCGGTCCTCCAAATATTGTTTTTCTTTTCTCACACCCCCAATTGCATCTCTTAGACCCCAATCATCTATATTCTTGTTAGTTTATGCAGTATGAACACTTCTGTCTTGGAGCCATGTCGTGTCTGGAACATATCTGAGACACATGTCGTGTGATTTTTAAGAATTTGTGACGTATTCGCGTGTCCATGTTGATGTGGTCGTGTTCATGCAACACAAATGTTTAGTTTTGGTAACTCATACAATTGTTAACAAATTTAAATACCATATTACTAAATAAAAAAAAGGCCACATTTCTTCATAAAACATATTAAACCTGATTCGCAGTTTAACAAAGGATTTGATTCCTTCTATAGAGAAGGCAAAATCCAAATCTGCATGACTTCATGATCATTATTGACAATTCTCGACGCTTAGCAGAAATAAATACTAGTTTATTCTTCGCAAAATAGAATAAAGAGTGAGAAGTACAAGACTTTTATCCTAAGCATTAGCGACAAATTAAAAAAATGATCTTTCATAAATTCAGAATAAAAAATCAAGAATATCCTTAGTCCACCTGCTGTGAGTTTTCTATCAATCTAGTACGTGATTTGATCAGTTTTGGCTATTTATCTATATATTTCCAAGATGATTACAATTTTTAATGCACCCTAACAATTTTCTATATTTTTAGTGTGTTCTTTGATATAATTTTATCAATTATCTTTTTGGCCCACAAGAAATAATTCCTGGCTCCGCCTCTAGGCGTGCCCCTACCTGGTTCACTAGTATAGGATCTATACCTTCCAATGAGCCTTATGATTTGAACCTAGGCACTTCTACAGGACATATTCTTCCAGACATCGTCTTGTAAGCGAGAACAATATGTAGCTTCATCACCCAGCGAGAGTGGATGCCAGGGGTATGTGTTTAAATCAAATGTAAACTTCACAAAAACAAGTCAAAACCTTTGTTTGTTAATATTTATATGCAATTGGTCTAGATTGAGTAGCATAACTAGTCGCTACTGATAAAAAATCTTATTAAATCTGAAAAGAACTAGAAAATACAATAGCACTCTTTTTATGTAGATCCAAACAAAACAAAATGCTACTCAAATTATGATAGAATTTTGTAGAGGGCAAGAAAGTCAGTTTTGGAATTAACTCTTTTTCGAGATGTGGAGGCCAATTTAGGAATTTAACCCGGTTTAACAGCGCATGGATGTTAATTTTAGAATTTTATCCATCGACATATAGGTCATGTTTGTAATATGTCGGGTTTAACAATTTTGAGGTCGATTTCATAATTGTAATAATTTAATGACCTGGAAATAATATTTTGCAATTTTGCCTAGTTAACAACATGGAGGTCATTTTTCACATCCCATTTTAAACATATTCGTGTCATTTTAAAATTTTCTTATGTGAATTGCAGTGCCCCCCCCCCCCCCCCCCCCCCCCCCCCCCAAACCCAAAAAAAAAAAAAAAAAAAAATTGAAGAAATCTGTTCTACTTTTACCATCTTCAATGGTCCCCTCCCCCTCCATTTGACCAATTTTGATTATTTGGAATTTTCTTTATCTATTTTTTTAAGTCCTTAGAACTATACCTCATGTATGACATGAGATCTGAGTTCTGGAAAGCACAATATATTCACTTGAGCCCTTGAGTGGTGAGAAGTGCATGCTTATCTTTCTTTACATTTAAGCCCTTGAAAAATCATGTATGGCAAGGATTTGGATTCTAGAAAAAATTTACATTTAAGTTCTCATGTGAATCCGCATCTCAATTTATATGAAAATGTGCATTGTTTCTGTTGAACTAAAGATGAAAACCTTGTACGCCGAAAGAAATAATTGTGCACTAGACCAAATATTGCTAATAATTAATAACTAAGGCCGCAATAAGTACAACCCCACAAGCACTGCAAGGTGGATTACAATGCATGCCAACAACATTGAATCATAAAGGATCTATCTTAGATAGAGACTTGTTTGTCACTTTCTAGTTTTACTACCTGGGTTGGGTCAATGAGTAAAAAGTATTGGCACCAGTGACAAAAGTAATCCAACTCCTTTTAAAAGAATCTAATGCATAATTGTTGGGTTATTTTTAGATGCATTTATCTAATGTTTCGATCTCTTAGTATAAAATTGTGATTGTTAAGATCCCGATTAATTTATTATAACTCATTAAATTTCTGCAGTATTCGAGTTATTCTGTTTTTAATCGTCATGGCCTTGCAAGTTTGTGTTACAAATAAAGAACATTAATATGCAAACATAATTTTATTTCAAATAAAGAACATTAATATGCAAACATAATTTTATTTTGGTTTTATTTGCAACTTATCTGACCCTAAATTTACTTTTCCCACGGGTTGTACACTGAATTTTGTTTCTGCATTGATGCAACATTGGTTATTAAAGTTCAAGGATAACATCCTTTATATCTCACTAGTTAAAGAGATGTGCACCAAATCCATATAGTTGGAAACGATCGAGTTTTTACTAAATTTTTTTAGTATGATTAGATATATTTTTATAGAATTTCTTTTAACAACAAATTTTATCTCAACCTTTTGAAAAGAATGATAATTTTATTTTATTTATATAAAATTTCCAATGTTGAATTAATATAGATTAAGAAACATATCAGTTTATTTTTAACACTTCATATATACTACCAAAGAGCAAGAAAAGTTGAACGAATTGTACCTTGATGAAGGCACTTTTGCTTTCATTTTGATAGTTGATGTTCCCGGGCACAAGGAGTCTGCATATTCAGACCTTCACAGAACCCACAAGAGTTAATGCACAAACAATTTCCTGGATGTGAAAGAGAACAGATAATGTTGCAATTGAACTTATTGTGAGCGGATAAACTAAAACAAGCTTACGGATTCATTGTAAATTTTATATTGTCATGCAGACATGCCATCATCTTATGTTGGTACTTGCATGAATATGTACTGCCTATTGGATTATACTCCAGTGAAACCCAAGGCTGCACAGTAATAAAATAAAATAAAAAAACACCTGGTTATTAACATGCTGGAAAAGGAAATAGGATAAACGTACATAAATTGATACTTCTCCTGATCCCATCATTCTGTTCTGGGAAACTAATATAGAACCTCTGCAATGTCGGGTACCCACAAGCAATCAATCTGCTATTTTTCAACTCCACTTCTAAAATGAGTGGTAAATTTATCAAACAAGGAGATGCTTAGCAAGTTTATCTAACAAAGAAAACTATCAAACCGATAAAAATGGAAGTACTCAGAATATCAGATCTGATTCATAATGTGTGTGTGTTTGTGTGTTGGGGGGGTGGGGGGGGGGGGGGGGGGTTTGGGGGGGGGGGGGGTGGGGGGTGTTATATGGAACTGATTTATGTAGTTTGGCTAACCCCCACATGCATCAGGAAAGCTATGAGAGATATTCATTCACTACAAAATGGAGTGTGGGAAAGCACACCCCACCATTCCTTTGAATCCTAAAACAAGATCTGTAATATCGGCCAATATCAGGGCCGATATTGCCATATTGCCGCTTGATATTGGCGATATTGATACTAAAACCACATACCGATACCGAGATTTTAAATCATTTATTTAATAGAAAGTGAAGTGATGAAACTAAAAGATCATATAAAACCAAAAAATAGTGCAAAAGTAGTTGTGACTTGTGAGAAAACCACTAAAAAGGCACAAAATGATCATGATATAAAAGGTAAATGGCAAAGATTGATAAGAGCATGCAAAGTTTCAGTCACCTCTTCATCATCTATGTGATCACTCGAATCCTTAAAACCAATTTTCCCTGCAAAAGAGTATAAAAATGTAACTCAAAGGCTAAAATTCATGCCATATGTCAACAGGCTTCCAAAATCTTGTGGAATGAATTCTGCACTGCATTAGTGCATGATTATATTAAAATTTTAGCAATATTATCAATTGTATAGTATAAAATGATCCAAGAACAATTACATTATAATTTCTATTGAATCAGACTGGGATAAGTTTTTGAACGTGCCAGAAATAAATACAATAAAGAATTCATGAGAACCCGTTACTCTCCTTGTTGTGGCTATGACGTGATATCTATATTGAATGACAAACAATTATTCATTCAACCCAATAGGGATAACTCAAAAATGAAAGAATAGTATACAACCATACAATACAAAACTAATGAGATTGCAGCCAAGAAAAAAATCAATGAGGATACCTTTCAACTTCGCGTGCTACTAGCCATTAGTTCTAAATTAATGCATGTTACTGGACATTAATTCACATTTAGTTCTTATCTCACATGCTAATGATGTCGATCTTATTTCCATACGGTCACAAAAAAATCAATAAAATAAAGTTTAAAAATAGTGTTTATGAATTAAGTTAGCCCTGGATCGAACTTTGCAATGACATATATTTAGGAGGATAGATTATAATACCTTGTACACAATTTACCGATATTGAGCTGCTACTCATAGCCAGGGTATTTGTGAAAGTTAGATTTCCAGACAACGCCACAAAATACTCGACACATATTTAGAATTGAATTGAATTATGCTCTTTGTCAATCTTACACTAAAAAGATGGAACTGAATGTAACCAACTGTTCATACTCAGGTAGTGGCAGCAGGGTGGGGTGTTCAAATTCTTAGAAGCTATATATCGTATTTTGCTAGGTCAAGCTGTCATTATTCGTTTGGTGGTATGTTAGATTAGATAATAAGTTAATTGGGTTATTGGGTTTACATTACCCATAACTCAATACCGTTGGTATTCTCTATATATAGAGATGATCTCTCTCTAATAAAGTAGACTTTCTAGGGTTTTGTTCATCTACATGGTATCAGAGCTTTCAAAACCCTAGCAGCCGTCTTCTTCCCTTCCTTTTCTCTTTTTTGTTCTCTCCCGATCTGCCGCCCCCAGATCTTTCTTTTTCTTTTCGTCTCTTCCTCTTTCCTTTTTTTCTCTATATTTCTTCTCTCCAGATCTCCAGATCTGCCACCTCCAGGCCCTGTCGCCCGCCCCCCAGGCCCCTGCCGACCCCACCAGGTCCAGTCAGACCTCCCCGAGCATTCCCAGGCTCAGTCGAGCCTTCCCCAGGTTGAACAAAGCATACTCCAAGCCTCACCGAGGCTCCTGCATCCTAATAGAGGCATCATGAGCCTAGCTGAAGCCTGCGGGTGTACGCTGATGCCCTGGGAGCCTAGCTGAAGCCCTGCAAGTGTTCGTTGATGCCCTGTGAGGCTTCCTTTTGCCTCCCTGAGCCTATCTGAAGCCCTATGAGGCTTCGTTGATGACTTCTGAGGCTTCCCGTGCCTCCTGACTGCTGCATTGAAGTACTGTTGAGTTAATTTTTGCTGTCGCAGATTTATATTTTGCTTTTTTCTGGTTGTTGTTGCTGAATCTAGTTACCTCCTAGCCTTCCCAGGCTATTTTAGTCTTCATAGACTTTGCCAAGGTTGTTGCTGCGTCTCAAGTCCTTCACGAACTAGATCAGCCTATGTCAATCCTTCACAGGCTATCTTTAAGTCTTCATAGACTCTGCCCAGCCTTCCCATGCTATCTCTAGGCTGCTTCTGAGCCTTGATGCTTCATGAAACATCAACCGTGCTATCTGGTGATATTTATGCTCTGATCTGGCTTCTTTTTATGCTGAAACTGATCTGGCTTGGCTTTTAACTGCTCATATACTATGCTCTGACTATCTTCCTTCCGGGAATTAAATCAATCCAGAATAATCTGATTTATTGATTATTGTCTGACTATTACTGGTAGCTTATGGTATTTCTCTTTGATTGTATGCGATGTCGGATGATACGAGTTCTTCCTCCACTCTGATCTCCTCACCGATAGTCGAGACTTCTGCACCCAAGACGATTTTGGAGCTTACGGTGAAGTTAAATGGCTCTAACTACTTGTTATAGGCACAAGCTTTTCGCATATTTATTGGTGCTCAGAACAAGTTAGCTCACCTCCTTTAGTCTCTGTCGGTTACAATTGATCCAACTTATGCAACGTGGCTTTCTGGTGACTATTGTATGATGACATAACTTTTAAACAGTCTGAAAGTGAAGATTAGTGGTTGTGACATGTTCTTGACCACTACTAAGGAGATGTGGGAAATCCTGAAGGTGATGTATGAGAATAAAAAGAATCTTTTAAGGGTCTTTGAGATCTATGAACGTCTGTTTGAACTTAAGCAGGGAGATAAATCTGTATCCGAG
Source organism: Agave tequilana (assembly GCA_038442645.1). Taxonomy (NCBI): domain Eukaryota; kingdom Viridiplantae; phylum Streptophyta; class Magnoliopsida; order Asparagales; family Asparagaceae; genus Agave; species Agave tequilana. The sequence goes on from JAVJIF010003848.1 coordinate 147,174, forward strand.
TTTATGGAGCACTCAAGGGTCTCATTGTTAAGTTAGAGATGCATCAATTTGTTGTCACTGATGCAGCAATACTGAGGAGATATCGTCAAGATCTCGCAGTGTCAAAATTCTTGTCTGGCTTGAATCCATCTCTTCGATCCCAAGTGCGAGATCAAATACTAGGAGATAATATTCCTACTTTAACTGCTACCTTCTCCAGAGTTATTCGTGTTTCTACTGGAGCTGATGTGACAACTGCACCATCGATTGAACAGTCCGCCATGGCCTCTAGACGTGGCAGGGGTCGTGGCAGGGGTCGCGGACGTGATTTTGTAGGACGTGGCTCATTTGAAGGAGGTTGTGGTTCCTCTCGTGCTAGACTGACTATTGCGAAAGGGCCAGGCTATGAAAGCATTGTGGAAGGACAAACCACATCTCTGACAAGTGTTGGGAGAAACTTAGTCGCCCTGAATGGGCACGACTAGTTGATACTGACACTGCCCTCTAGTGATAGTACATATGCTCCTGTCCCTACAACGACTCATTCTGGTACATCTGGATTCCCCACTGTAGTTCTATCATAAGAGTATGATAGACTACGTCAGTTCAAATTCACTCAGAACAATCAGTCAGCGACTCATGCATCTTCTTCAGGTATGAATGTATAATGCCTCTCCTCAAAAGCCTTGGATACTAGATTCAGGAGCCTCATCCCACGACTCATGCATCTTCTTCAGGTATTAGTGTATAATGCCTCTCCTCAAAAGCCTTGGATACTAGTTTCAGGAGCTCATCCCACATGACAGGTATTAAACAGAAATTTATATTAAACCTTTCCAATAAATTCCCTCTGGAGAATATTGTTGATGGTACCAGTCACCTGTATTAGGCAATGGGGTAGTTCACGCTACTCCATCATTAACACTTACTGATGTCCTATTTGTTCTCAAATTCTATATGAGCATGTTATTCATTAGTCAGTTTACCTAGCATAATGATTGTAAAATTACCTTTTTCCTTTCTCATTGTGTGTTTCAGGACCTGTCGACTAGGAGGAGGATTGGCTTGGGGCATGAGCGAGGAGACATGTATTATTTGACGATCGAGTGACCCCTACTGGCTTGATTGCAGATCAGCCTAATCAAGTTCTACTCTTGTACTGGCGCTTGGGTCATCTGTTAGTACAAAAGCTTCAGTATGTAATTCTTATTGCTTCTTCTGTATCCTCTTTAGGTTGTGAGTCTTGTGAGTTAGGTAAGCATCATCGTGTTACATATCAGAGTCGAGTCAATAATCACAGTAGTTCTGCGTTTGAGTTAGTCCACTCAGATGTATGGGGTCCTAGTTGTATACCTTCCATTAAAGATTATAGATATTTTTTGCTTTTTGTTGACGACTTATCTCCATGACTTGGCTGTACTTACTAAGAGAGGTCAGAAGTGTCCATGGTTATTGAGTTTTTCTCTAATGAAATAAAAAATTAGTTTTCTATTTTCATTTGTATACTTCATCTGACAACGCCTTGGAGTATGTCAAAAATGATGTATCTACCTTCTGTTCAAAAAATGAAATTTCATCAGTCACCATGCTCTCATACATCCTAATAAAATGGAGTTGTAGAACGCAAGCATAGACATATTCTGGATGTCGTTAGGACCATGATGATACATATAAGTATTTCACATATTTATGCTTTGATGTTGTATTAAGTGCATGTCAACTAATTAATAGGATGCGATCATCTGTCCTTGACGATAAAATTTATTTTTCTTGCCACTATCCTAGCAAGAGTGTCTTCTATATGACTTCGTGTGTTTTTGGATGTACGTTTTTTGTTTAGTACTTATCTCCTGGATTAGATAAATTTTCTCCTTGACCTAACAAGTGCGTTTTTGTTGGGTATTGTAGAACTCAAAAGGGATACCGGTGTTATAATCTTTCCACTGCATATGTCATATTCTTTGAGTCTGTTCCTTTTCCCACAGCGTCCTGTTACTGCCACTAAAACTATTCCTCTTCCACTATCTATGTCATTGCCTGCACTGTTACCTGCACGTCTTTCTGATGAGTGCTCGTTTGTGCCACTGGTAGACACTTCGTAGCCATCTGCATCAAACTAGTTTGGGATTTCAGATACGTCCACACTCATAGCCAAAAGGTTTCTGCCTCTAAACCAGCTCTAGTCAACCCTCTCCTGCTGACGGCCCTCCTTCTCAACCATCAACATCTTCCTCTGACCTTGATATTCCCATTGCCCTTTGTAAAAGTAATCCGTCTTGCACTAATCATCCTATTTCAAAGATTGTCCTCTATGATTATCTTAACCCCATCTTTCGTTAGTTTGCTCTATTCGTGTCTTCTGAGTATATACACAGGTCTTATGACGAAGCGTTATTGGTACCTGCTTGGAAGCAAGCAATGGATGAGGAGATGAATGCTCTTATCTCTCGAGGAACTTGAGAGTTGGTTTCCACACCCACAAATGTTGTTGTGAGATGTTGCTGGGTCTTTTCCTTAAAGTATAACCCAGATGGATCGTGGATCGATATAAAACCAGACTCATGGCCAAAGGTTACACTCAGACCTATGACATTGTTTATTTTGAGACATTCTTGCTAGTAACCCGAATGAATTCCATCAAGATTTTGTTCTCTGTTGTTAACTTATCATGACCCTGTTCCAGCTGGTTGTAAAGAACACCTTCTTTTATGAGGATCTTCAGGAAGAGGTCTATATGAAGCAACCTCCAGGTCATGTTGCTCAGGAGGAAAATAAAGTCTGACGTCTCAAAAAGGCCATCTATGGCCTCATGCAGAGTCCACGGGCGTGCTTTGAGAAGTTCAGCATTACCCTCTCTGATAATGATTTTCACAGGTGTCACTCAAATCACTCTGTCATTGTCTGACACACAAAGTCTAACATTGTAGTTCTGACAGCATGCGTTGATGATATTTTGCTAACTGACAGTGATTCAGCTGGGCTACTGGAGATCAAGGAGTATCTTAAGCGCTATTTTGTGACTAAGGATATGAGAAGGCCTAAATACTTTCTGGGAATTGAAGTTGCATATCAAGACATAGTGTACTTCTTTCTCAACGAAATATGCTCTGAATCTTCTAGAGGAAACATGACTTTTAGATTGCAAGCTTGACTTCAATGAAGGCTAATGCGGACTTATGATTTGATGACAGTCACACACTTGATGATCCAAGAAGATATAAGAGATTAATTGAGAAGTTAATCTATCTCACTGTTACTAGGCCAAATATATGGTTGTACTGAGTAAGTTCATGCGTCAGCTCAGAGAGGCGCATTGTCAGCTATGCTAAGAATTTTGGCTTATATCAAGATTGTCCAGGAAAAGGCTTGGTGTACAGGAACATGGACATGTATGTATATCTAGATACGCTGACTCAAGTTATACTGGTGACCGAGGAGATAAGAAGTTTACTACTGGGTATTATATTTTTGTTGAAGAAAATCTTGTGATTTGGAAGAGTAAGAAACAAGATATTGTATCTCGTTTAAATGCAGAAGCAGAGTATAAAGCCATGGCTTATACTGCATGTGAGATGGTTTGGTTAAAAAATCTGCTGGTGTAGCTTGGACCAATGCCTATGCATTGTGATAATCAGTCTGCTATTTACATTGCACATAATCCCGTATTCTATGAAAGACCAAGCACATTTAGGTTGACTGTCATTTCGTCAGAGATGCTTGGGCCAAGAAGGTGGTTACCTTTCAGTTCACACCTTCGTTGAAGCAGATAGCAAATCTTCTTACCAAAATTATCTCACCCCAGGTGTTTTCTAACCTATGTAACAAGCTAGGCATGTTAGATATCTATGCACCAGCTTGAAGGGGAGTGTTAGATTAGATAATAAGTTAATTGGGTTATTGGGTTTATATTACCCATAACCCAATACCCGTTTGTATTCTCTATATATTGTTTTGATTTTTTTTTAATTTTTTAAAATTATTTTTCTATTTATAATTTTTTTTAATATAGTATATATATTTATTTTTATTAAATAAATATTAAATCACGTAACCTACGTTATGCGTTACGTTATAACCTATGTTAACATAACAGAAGAAAAACGTTGTCATTACGTTATCGTTATTTTGAACATTGGTGAAGACTTGTTGATGGAAGGTGTATTCGTCGACGAAGCGAGAGGATGGCGAAGTTGACAGCAGATCCTGTGGGAGATGTCGGTGCTCGGTGAGGCTGGAGGCGTCGGGGATATCGTCTGCGGTCATAGCTGTCGGCGAGGTCAGAGCTAGGCACAGTGGAAAGGAAGAGCTCGATGAAGACAATGAAAATGTGGATCTCGAGGCGGTGGCGATTGCAAGGTGATCGACAATCTGAATGGCCCAGTGAGGATGGAAGAGAGACAAGGAAGCCTCAGTGGCAATGACGAAGGTTGGTGTCGTGGAGATCGTTCGTCTGTGATGAGGCCCCGGTGAGGAATCCGATAGTGGGTCTGACGGCGGTTGCGGGCTTGGAGGAAGAGATGGGAGGAGATCTTTGTCTGATTATATATTATGCAAGTTTGAAACACGAAGGTGGGCTTTATTTATAAAACACTTAATTACAAGATATCACTAAGGGTTAATTAAAGATTGACTAAGATGAATGTTACAAGATAATATTTAAGATTCATAAGTTGCATTGTAGAAGTTTTATAGAAGTGTCAGTCCTGGTACCAATTTCTGGACTTTTCCCTGCCTAACTAATGGCTTTGTCCGGATAATCTAAATATACCTTATCAGACTTGTTATCAACTTCCTGAGTTTTATGCTTCTTTATTTGCACCCCACAATCGTTGTTGATGTGGTTGATTGATGGTCGAAACTGCAAAACTCCATGAATAGGATTAAGGTGCAACTGCAAGAAGGAAAGAAAAAAATACTATTAAATATCTTACTAACCTCATTGAATAACAAATATAGATGTTACTTTAAATTAAAAAATTGGAACACATGAACAAGTATTATGCAAGATCAAGTGTTCAGATGCAGACATACTTATAAACAAAGGTGTAACCAAACTTTTGGACATATTTCCTAGACTAAGTAGCCAGCAAAGATGTGTTTCCACAGTAAAGAATTCAAATCTGACTAAATGTGTAATACAATGAATCAATATTTGCAAAATTAGATGCCTGAATATCTAAAAAAACAATATAAAGAAATCATAGAAATCAATCATTAATCTGCATCATCCTCTATCCTTGCAGTTACATACACGTTAAGATAGAATTAGATGCAAACATTATCAATAAATATTTAATGGACATAAGCAATATTCTTCTAGTACTAAAATGATTTAAAAAATTTAATGATAAGTGTCCAATGTTCATGCTTTTAAACTTTGTATCACAAATATCACTCAGTAAAATTCTACCAGAGGTGCGTCATAGTTTCTAGAAGATGTGATCCACAATTCACACAATAGAAAATATAGATAACTTTCTAATACAAAGTAATGTTCCAATCACATTATTAGAAACATAAATATATAAAGAAAACATCTACTAAGTATGAGACCTGTGTCTCCAAACCATAAGTTTGGTACACAAACCAAATCATACATTATAGCCGGTAAACTACGAAAGAAAACTTATTTAACTCTAAAAAGAACTAAACACAATAGCACTCCTCTTCTACATATAAACCCAGACAAAACCAAATCCGGCTCAAACTATGATTATGAATCTAAATACTACTAGGACTCCATAACTAAACAACTCTACTTTATAATATTTACTAATCACATCAACATTCCCCCTCAAACTCATTAACCCTCAAACTCATTAACATCAAAAGTTTGCTTATAAAAAATTGTAAACGAGCCGTTGTGTGAGACTTGGTGCACAGGTCAGCAAGTTGATCAGAGCTAGAAATATAACCAGGCACTAAGAGTGAACGTCTCCTTAAAATGACAATGCATTATTTGATCAATGTGCTCTATTCACTCATTAAACACTTTATTCCTAGCAATTTGAATTGCACTCTTGTTATTACAGTACGAAGTGTAGAACCGGGTATAGTCACACTGATGGGGTACAAAGCACGCACAAACAGAAGCAACAAAACATAGTAGAAGAAAAAAATAAGCGGTAGAAGAAGATAGGCTTCACACCACTAGAGAACTGATGGCCTCTCACTCCCAAGAAAAATAACATTACACCATGACAAGATCAAATCATGAACACTTCATAATCTCACAATCTCATGATCTCATTACATGAATAGAAAACATGTCTATTTATAATATGAACATCTTGGGTACCTGAGCTAATTTCTTGATATTGAAGTGGCTTCATCTTCTTGTGGCTATTTGTTTTTCCAATCTAAATATGATTATGATTTTGATTAGTCATGCTGGCTTGACTAGTATTTGGACCTGTAGAGAAGGGGATGACATATACTATTATTTTGATTAGCTCAGTTGATGGGTCTTTTGAACAGCATAAAGAAATTATCTTAATTTTATACACCCACTTTGCTAAAAGGGAGTGGTACAAGAGCCCTGGAGCCACTTTTAGGGCAAAGAAAATATGGGTTGTGATAGAGGAAGTTGCAAGTGTCAGGCCACTTCCACTACCACCACTCCACATCTCCTCAATCACGCCCTTTAGGAGGAAAAAACTGCAAAGCTTCAGATATTTCTTCTTCCAGTTCCCCTTCTCATGACAATGATTACATTCATTAAATGCCATTTTTTATTTTGGCTTCAATGGAACTTGTCCTAGAGCACAAAAGGCAGTAGCTACAAAACAGAAGGAACCATCAACAATCATAATCGTTAGACAAGTTTCTTCTACTATTAACTCGCTCACAGCAGTTGAAACACATGGAAGAGGAGAATGACATAGAAAAGATCCATGAACTCCCTAAAAATCATGACAAAGGCGCATCAGAAAGTCAGTCAAACTATGAGTTTCTCAGACTCTTAGTACTTGATGTATGAAGTTGTAGCTTGAATATTTTGAGCATGGTTTAAAATTCGGAATCGATATCGGTATGACATCAGCCAATAATTTTTAGTATCAATATCGTCAATATTGGTCGTTAGCAATATTGGTCATCGGTCATGATATCAACCGATATTGTTAATATCGTATCGAGTATCTCAAAATCCGATATGATATTTGCCGATATATCAGAATCAGCCGATACTGTAACCATGATTTGAGGTTCTGTCAAGTCAACATAAAAGCCATGAATACTCTTCTCTTCTTACTTGGAAGCGCTTATTTTATCTCTAGTTAATATTGAAGTGCATGATTTGAGATGTAAGAACTTTAAGTAACTCTAGAGACTTTTTTTGGTGTATTAAACTTAGACAAGTGAAGACTTACCTATTGTTCAACAAAATTATGAATCTAAGTAAAAATCTCGAAATTGTCAAATCCCTTTCATCTTTTATTACCAAAAATCATCTATACTCGAGCCTGAAACTAGCTTTCATTTTAGAATAGAAGAAAACCCATCAACACATTTCCAGACACCCCCCCCCCCCCCACACACACACACACAAAAGAAGTGCATCATCCCCGAACTCCAATAAGAATAATTATTTCCATTGAGCCAAACACTAATTTCATTCAACCAACAAACTTCTGAAAACCCATCATACCAAGATCAGATTTCTCAAGCTTGAGATCAAGGGGCTCTTAGATGAAGAAATAGTTTCATGACTTCAAATGGAGGATCAAAGGGATGTGAATTGTGCTCAAGCTCGTGAACCTCTTCAACAAATTATGGAAAGAAAAAAAATCATAGTGCGCCTATTATTGGGTTAGTGGGACATGGGCTTGCAATGAATGAAGTCACATGCGGTTCATGTGAATTGCGAAGTAGAACTTGCTAATGCAAATCTCTGGTCTTTAGAAATCATGATTTTCAGATGAAGAGAAATGGATTACGGGCTGCAAAAAGTGGGTGGCTATGCAAACATGACACATGAATAATCACCCCAGTGCACAATGAGAGGCTGCAATATGAAAATTTGCAGACGAAATCAAAGCGTTGATTGTTGCAAATGGATTGCGACTAGGTAGTTCGTTACCCAAAAAAAAAAATCAAAGTTGACGCAATAGAGACCCTAGTACCATATAAACTATGAAAAATCTTATCGTTAAACTCTTGATTAGTTACTTAATTAGGAGTCATATTAATATACATTATTAAAAGTCCTACTTGTATTATGACTTATAATTGTATTTGCCCATAAATAAAAATATAAAAAATGACTCATCAACTCTCTCAATGTTTTCCTCTCAACTTCTGATAGGGTACCAGAGGATAAACCCTAATCCTAACATTTTCTTCTTCAGAAACCCCAACCTAACCTCTTGACCTCACTGCCCAATTCTGTTCACTGAGCCCTTCTCTAGCCTCGTCGAGGCCTTTGTAGCCTCGCCGAGTCCCTGCCAACCTCTCTCTAGCCTCGTCGAGGCCTGTTGATCAATCTGCAGCTTCACCGATACTTGTCGACCATTTTCTAGCCTTACCAAGGCTTACTGACCATCTTGTTAACCTCGCCGAGGCCTAGTGCCAATCTGTACCCTCGCTAGGGCCTCTATGATCAAACCCAAACCTCAGTGACAAGTTCTAATGCCTCCCTGACCCTTATAGAGGAAATCTACTTCCATGACTAATATTTGTTGCTTTATTTAAATGTCTGCAATGGTTAATCATTGATTGTTGAAGTTCTTTGTGACTACTACTAGCTAGCTATTATCTATCTACTCTCTTTTATCTGACTACCCCTGGGCAGGTCTGATTGAGATTTAATAGGCCCTGTGCGAAAAGTGAACACATAGTCCTTCTCTATATACTTATAAAAATATCAATAAGCATCAATTTCAATGTCTAAAGCAAAATTTATACGTGCAAGTGTGAATTATAAAAACATTCTTCTTAATTCAAGATATTTATGTAACTTGCTTGCGAAACTCATAAAATGGTATTAAAAATTAAAACTAATAGATATTGTGCAATATTATAATTGATCTCCTTGATCACCCCGACTAGTATCCAATCTTTTTGATCACCCATCGATTCATCATTGATCTGTACAAAATCTACTCCGAATAGTGAAATTTCTTCGATCGGCATCAACCAGTGCGTCTGAATCACTAGAAAGCATAGAATTTAACTCTTGAATCACCTGAATCTTACACAAATTCCCGGATCCAACACATGATCCCTTATTATACTTTCATTTGCTCCATCTGAGCGTTTGGTGTTTGAAGCCCACACCAAATCTCACATCACCCCCATGTGAATCCTCATCACAAGATCACCTTTCCTTTAGGGCATTGATTTTCATCTTGAGCAAAAACTCCCATCAAGTAATTAAATTCTCCTCCTTAATTTTTAGCCAACAGCATTTAGTTGGCTCCATGAATCTACACAAGTGGACCCCAACCCTCTGTCATTTCTCTTCATCGCTCCTGCATGCATGCAGCCTTTTGAATTTCTCCTTTAATTGCAAGTGGACCCCACAAGCTAATTAAACTCTCCTTGAATTCTCCTCTCTTAATTACACGTGAACTCCTCCACGCTAATTAATATCACGCATGCACGACTGCCTCTTCTTCTTCGTGGACCCCACCATTCGCTGCCTCTTCTTCTTCCTTTAGCACGCGACTGTTCTCTCACCTCTCGCGAAACCCAACCACCGTGACTTTCCCTCTTGCCGGCCAGCCCGCCCACGAGCACGGTGCTCTGACTGCCACTGTGGGCCCCCTAAACTTGGGGCCCTGTGCGGTCACACCGTTTGAACCGGCCCAGAACCAGGCCTGCCTCGGGGATCTGACTATTGACTACTATATCTTCCAAAGATATCAAGCATAACTTTAATTCCATGTCTCCAAAACAATTCTTTGCAACTATCGTGAAACTTAATGGTGCCAATTACCTTCTTTGTGCTCAATCTTTCTGTCCCTTTATGGTTCGTAAAAGAAACTGAAACATGTTACAGAGGATCCCTAGTAAAAGGTATTGCTACGTATGATGATTAAGTGGCTAGTGATTGTAGCATGATTACATGGCTACTCAATAGTATGGATGAGAAGGTTAGTGCAAGTGTCATGTTTCTAAAAATTGTAAAAGAAGTATATGATATCTTGAATGAGATGTATTCCAACGAGTAGAATATTTCTCTTATTGCTGATCTAAGAGCAGAGTAACAAAGGGTATCATGATGCATAATTTTTTAAAACTTTAACGTATATAATTTTAGCTAAAAACAATATTGTACTTGAGTGTAAAGTTAGTGAAACTTTAGCGTATTTTGGAGATATTTAGCCAAAAAAAAAAAGTTTACTAGAAATAACACCGCATGTTTTCCATAATCTTCCAAACAATGAATGTTTCATGCTCTTCCATCCAATTTGTTATTTAGTTGATATAAAAAAGAAAAGTTCAAGTGTACCATGAATATAGTGAATAGAAAATCAAAGGGTAGGAAGACAGAAATGGGCGCCAATTCAACATTTTACCTGGTTTTTTATCAGAATCCCAGCAGCACATTGCACTATGGAAGTTGCCGTGGATGATGATAACGTCTGGCAAAGAGACAAGAATGTGATGTTACAATCTACATAAATTCATAAGGATTTACTCATTTACATTATCTTATTAAAAGTCATGCTGGAAATTGGTTAGTTCAGTACCATCTTGCAGAATAATACATTGCATAAGCTAGAAGTTAATTGTAGCTACAAAAGGTTCAGCTCTCATGAGAACTTCAGCAATGCCGAACAAACATACTTACAGAAGTTCGGCTCAAAGAAATCAAATGCACATAAAAAATGTGTTCTGACATAGTGGGTATATGAACTAACAAGGGAGAAGAATATAAAACACAACAACAGAAGAACATAGCATATGGAACATTCTATCTATAGTGCCACATCAACCGAGTGTTAGTTTATCGCCCAAGCTACCAAATGTGTTTTGTCACTTAAAACCTAAATACCCTATGTTTTTTGTCTCTCTGTAGTGGATTTTCTTTGAAATACAGCCATCAGGAAGTGACCTTTATAAATGAAGAATTAAGATGCTTGCTTAGTCATCATGACTCTAAAATTTCTTTCACCACAGTACTAATCTAGTCTTTATCTCATTTTTTATTTCAAATTCCCACCTCTAAATACTTATAATTCTATCAAACTTGTGCTCAATCTCTGTAAGCTAATTATTTTACATGCTACTCTATCAACCCGCTTAATAAATAAATATGAATTTGACAACAGTGTAGTTTTCAATGAGATTAATTAATTATTAATCTCTTTTCTGAGATATTATTAGCCATTATAAGACTATATAATCATAATAATATCAAGGTTCACATATCCTGCTTCATTGTTTATTCAATATATCAGGCCAATATGATTCTCATACACCTAACACCCCCCCCCCCCCAAAACAAAAAAACCCCACCCCACCCCAACCCCAAAAAAAAAAAGGCACGCTTACACAAACAAGGAAAATAATTATATACATAATATTAGTAGTAACATTATTTATTATTATGATTATTAAAAGAGGAAAACACACCATCACCACAATAACACTAGCATTAAAAGTTCCTACAGTTTTCTTTCAGGTATTTTCATATAATGTTAATTTGGCAGCATTAGACATTAATAACATTAATTACCTCTTCTGCTAATTACAAGCCTTAGAAGTGTTCTTCTTCATCCTATTCTTATCAGATCTGCAACATTATATTTTTAAGCTTTCTCTTGAAGTATCGCCTTACTATTGTATACTTCTCCTTTCTAGCAAAAGTGCGTGTCCAATTTTTTAAATTTATTTGCCTTTGTTACATACCAAAATTTTGTTCCTGTATACAAATTATATGTACATTTCTTCTACTCATTGTGTCATCCAGTTCCATCTCTTTTCACACTTGTTCTTGCATCTAAGTAACTAATGTAAGCCTACTCCCATGGACTTGGTTCCTTAAAAAACTGGACTCATGATAAAAACATTGGCATAGCCGAGGCTTTAAACTCCTGGTGCAGGGGGTCACTTTCTTAGTTCTTTTCTTAAAAAAATATTCTAAATATTTTAGACAATAACTATATACAAAAAATAACATTCAAACAATATCAAGATTGTAAATGGCATTTAACAATAACAATTTTCTTTCTTATAGAAGGACGGGTCTCAAACTTAGAAACCCTAACCGCTATTCTACTAACATATAAAATTGAACATAAAAAATATTATTAATGACTCTTTGAATTTTTATTAACATAGAAAAATTTGAACATAAAATGTCTTGAGACATGTATTTGAAACTTAAGAGACGGAGATTAGATTACCTCCAATTTGAGACTTGAGAGAGATTTAAATTTCAGAAGATGATCCGCTATGTTGCATGGACACGGCAACATGGAAATGGACACGACACATGGACACGTGACAAATCTTTAAAAATACACATGACACGTGGTCCGACACGCGCGTCGGACACGTTTCAGACACGGCACGGCTCCATAATAGAAGTGTCCATGCTACATAGATGATCCATGCGCTCACCTTGAATTTGAGAGAGAGAGAGAGAGAGAGAGAGAGAGATGATTTGTGATTGTACTCGGCCACTCGCAAGTTGGATGGCACACTCGCCGCCTGGTTAATTTCTTGAGAGAAAAATTGGAGACAGACTCGCTAGAGGGGGACTTCGTTTGTTGATCATTGTGTGATTGGTCGTGTGAGGGGAGAGTGAGTGAGTATATGCTTTCATTGAATTAGAAACCAGTGAGAATAAATGTGGACTTCACTGGATTTAACGGGTGGAGGGGCTAGCCCACTTGATGTATTACAGATTTTGGGTGGAGATGATAATTTTTTAATTAAAGTAGTTTGCTTTTTATTTTGAAATAGTTGCCAAATCCGAACTTGCTATATAGACATTCAAAGATGAAAGATTCTAGTATCATATTTCTTAATGTTGCATGTCTTGAAATATATGTCTATGCATCTTCTTTGACCACATACACACAAATAATACATGTATAATTATCCAAATGATAATGCTCCCAAGTGTACCATGACCTGAAATACCAAATAGATTAAGCCCACCCCCCTTCAGACCATGCAACATTCAGAGTCTACTGTACCTGTACCATGAATCTGGTAACACTGAGTTCTACACGCCTGTGTTACTATCTAACCCGATGTGTGACTACTTTTCCTGCTCACTCAAGAATTCTAGATGGGTGGCATGAATCAAAGAAATATATAAATAGCAGCAACGTTGAGTGTTAATGACATGAACTTTCCTTCTTCACTATTGACTTATGTTATTTGAGGATTTATATTTCAGGTTATTTTATGAAGCTATTAAAGTCGAAGATTGTTGTGTAATGGGCATTCCTTGACTATATGTCCCAAAATAAGTAAATATGTATGAATATGGCATATTTATAGTTCTTAAATTAAAGGTGTATATAGGAATAAGCTTTTTCTAAAATGAGACATGAATAGTCCTAAGTCCAAACATGTAGGCTCTCTAAACACGCTTAGAAGAGTCTTCCATTGTCTCCATTAATGTATATCGCTCAAGAAAACTCAATGTGTACGAGGAAAAGTTCTTTATAATTCTAGTTGAAAAGTGCACATAATTGTACACTTGAGGGGTCTTAAACATTAAGGGAATTTCGGTAGTCTTAATAGATAGGCAAATTACTGATTCTGATACCCAATGGGTAAGTTGATGGCGACATGAAGAGTTCTTGTAATGGTCTTTTATTTTCTTTTATTAGTCTTTTATTTCTCTTGAGGTATGAGTAATCCACATGACCTCTTCTCTATATATACTCTTGTAGAATTTTATTTGAAAATCAATGGACTAATGGGTAATTGTGCAATTAAAACTCTAATTGGGGTTCATTTGAATCTTTATGTGAGAATCATTAAGTGGGGGAGTAATTCTCCTAGGTGGAAAACTCTTAATCTAACTATTTGAGATTCACCTGGGTGAGAAGTCCGAATTTTATCTTCCCTCTATTTCCACAAACCCAAGATTAGTTTTCTCCAATCTCACCATAAATTCTAGCTTGTTTCCCCTCTGTCCTGCATCATAAGTGCCTCTTCATTTACTCATACAATTAAAGATCTAGGTCGGAAGTACAAAAGGAACTCAGCACACAGTAGATATAGCAGAGCTTGTGCAGATATGATAATAATTTTGTTGAAATTTATTATATGTAAGATCCATTTTGTAGGCACTTATGAATTGGAAAATATTAAACACCTTAAATCATAAAAGCTTTTTTAAATTAAGTGCCTTAAAATCTCTTTCAAGTAAAAGGACCTATATAAACAAAACAATACCAAAGACATCCTACGAAGAAGTCTTATTAAGTCTCAGCTCAATGGCAACAGAGTTGGCAATAAGATATACCCCTAGGGAAAAAAATAAAAAATTTAAATTACACTTGGCGTGCAGTGTGCAATAAGGCTAATAAAAAAAAGAAGGGTGATTTAATCAGAGCGTCTCAGGTAAGGTGTAACTCAGATATATAAAATTTTCTGCATATTTAATTTTCTCAGTTTACCCACAGAACGGGACAAAGACACATTATTTGTGCTAGCTCCTCGTTCTGTTTTTTCTCCTACTCTATGAGTACCTTTTCCTCTCTTGTTCCTCCTAAAATATATTACTTTATCAAAATTACAATATTATTATGTCTTCTTGTTTAGTCTGTTTTAACATTTCTTGGCATTTTCCAATGGCTACTCATTCAGCATGTTCACTCCTCAGAATAATACAGCTAATTATCTCTGCTGAATCATCTCTTAAATGCTCCACGGCTCTCTTCTTAAAATAGGAAGAGATATAGATAGGATAGATTTTAGTATGATAAGATTAGCAGAAAACATCTCAGTATGATAGCAAGAAACTTGATGTGTTTTATTCGAACATTTTTCTTCTCTAATATTCAATTTGTATACATGATTTATCTAGCTTCTGTTTACATTGTGTACAGGTTTACTTAATTGTTCTCTTTTTACTTAAATGTCAAATCTGACTTCAACAAATGAACTACCTAGTTTTCAACTAGACTGCATGAAGTGTGTTCAACCATTGGTGAACTTATAATTTTCTACATAAAGTTGAACGGTACAGGAAATGGATATCAAATAATACATATATATACAAAGTCACAAGGTTGTATGGTTGATAAGACCTACCCACTGAGCAGAAACCAGTAGCTCTATTAACCTTCTCCACAAAAGTTAATATATTGAAATAGGACATGAAGATAGGAAATGTTCTTCTTCAAATTAAAATAACAAGAAAAAAAGAAAAGAGAATAAAGAAAAGATGAATGATGTTTGAAGCTAGCACCATATAAAGTGATATAAGTAACTTGGGCCTTCACCTGCTTCTGTAACCTCATAGGCTCTGGTGCATCTATATCATAATTTTCACTTTCGACATCCATACGCAAAACAAGTTCAACTTCTGAATTGTTAGGCTTCACTTTAACCTGAAACAACATATACTTCGAACATGTCACAGAAAATGTCCATTCATAAAAGCAATTTCTGTTCAAAGAAGAATGGGATGCAAAACAGAGGATTCAAAACCTTACCTCTTCACATCTTTCATCCAGTTCATATGGGCGCCAAGAAGGTCTGAGGGGGTATTGCATAACATACAGCTGCAAGTTGGCAAACAGAGTAGAACATACAGTAAAAATAAAATAAACAGAAGGTTGGAAACAATTAAGTCAAATTTTTTTTCCTTATAAGACTACCTAACTGTTGAGAAAATCTTCAAGTAAATAGCAAGGAAAGGTTTGTTTCTGATGGCTGATACTTTACGGTTTCTAGTTAAGAAAGTATTTTGACTGAGGATTGGAAGAAGCAAAAACCCTGGACTCCTTGAATGTGGTCCTCCAAAAGCACACATAATAAGAACAGGTAAAGATAGAATTAGTAGCATATTCGACCAAATAGGTGATTTCTTGCCTAGTACAGATTTAATACCTTAATGCTGTATCTTGATAATGTTGAGCCGAACCCCCTGGTTTGAATCGATATAGGAAAGAGTCCATCTCAATCTTGTGATCCGCGCTCGGCTGTAAATAAGGATGAACTGCTCCCGAAAGGTTATTGCCTCGTTTGAATTAGTATTAGACATAAGGATAGAGATCTCTGTAATCGAATCTGATTCTTCTGTTAATCACCCGACCCGTTCGAAATTTGAACTGGGCGAAGGTATCGGGTTAAATATTCTAAAAGTAGCCACGCGTCACACATCAGTCGGAGGCTGGATAGACATGTGTGACGATCTCAGGCGAGTCAGAAAGTGACCACTACAGTCGTCATTAGGGTTAAGGGTGATGAAGCATTAATCTATTGAGTGTCATTATACAGAGCGGCTATGAGGATTTTCTTCTTCTCTCCTATAATCTCCCTGATAATAGTGGATTTGTATGCGGCTCCGTGATTTTTCCTGATTTGGATTTTTCATGTAATTTTTGGTGTCTTTGTTTGATCTGTGATTCCTTCTCTTTTTTTCTTCCGCGTTGTTGTCGATCCCAACAACTGGTATCAGAGCGAGGTTCATAAGACGAAGGAAAGGTCAGGATTGAACGATTTAATGGCGCGAATTTCATACTCTGAAAAATACAGATTGAAGATTACCTGTACCAGAAAGATCTCTTTCTCTCGGCGGAAGGCCCAAAAGTCGAAGGAGATGTCTGACAGCGAGTGGGAGATCCTAGATCGGAAAGCCCTAGGGGCAATCCGATTATCCCCGACATCGATGCTTGCATTCAACGTCTCCAGGGAGAAAACGACCAAAGACTTAATGGCGGCGCTAACGAAGATGTACGAGAAACCCTCGGCTTCAAACAAGGTTTTCTTAATGAAGAAGTTGTTCAATTGAAGATGGCGAATAGTGAAAGCGTCGCTAAGCATCTCAATGAATTCAACACGCTAACGAGCCAGTTGGAAACCGTTGAGATCAATTTCGATGACGAAATCAGGCGTTGGTTCTATTGTCCCGTCTGCCAGAGGCCTGGACTGGTCTTGTGATGGCGGTGAGCAATTCATGTGGGACAAGAACCTTGAAGTTTGGTGATATGTTGTGTGTACTTCTCAGCAAAGAGGCGCGCAGGAAGTCATCGGGTCAGCTAAGACATCAGCGAGTGCCCTAAGTGTCGATCGGAGAGGAAAATTGACAAATAGAGAAAAGAAAAGGAATGGCAAGTCCAAATCCAAATCAGAGAGAAGAAATTCCAAGTCGAGGGGTGTTGGGTGTTGGCGATGTGGTGAGAAGGAGCATATTCAGAGGGACTGCACGCAAAAGGACAGAGAAGGCGAAAGCAAAGAGAGAGATTTCGCGTATGTCACAGAGAGTGACAGATCCGGTGCTTTGATTCTCTCCTTGGCTGGTTTCAGTGAATCATGGGTGATTGATTCGGGCGCCTCTTTTCCCGTCCCTTCTCGATGCGACATCTTTCAGAACTATGTGAAAGGAGAACTTGAAAAGGTGTATCTGGGAGATAATGAAGCATGTGACATTGTCGAGAAGGCAATGTGACGGTTAGCCTCTCTAATGGCTCGACACTGAAACTGAGAAATATCAAACATGTACTAAAATTTCTCAGAGAAATCTGATCTCTATCGGTCAGCTTATGACGGAGGGATGAAGACCACCTTCGATGGTGATGTATGCAAGATCACGAAGGGTGCCATGGTGATGACACACGAGGAAAAGGGAAGTACCCTCTACATGACGTCTAGTTCCGGAGCGTCAATTTCAATTGCTTCATCGGAGTTGGATGCCAGAGTGCGACATCGGAGACTTAAGCATATAAGTGAGAAGGAAATGAAGGTTATGCTATCCACGGATAAGCTGTCGAGGTTGAAATTTATATACTTAGATTCTGTGAAGACTGACGGGAAGTAACGGAGAGTCAGTTTCTCAAAGGTGAGAAAGACTCCAAAGACAGAAAGGTTAAAGTTAGTTCATACCGATGTATGTGATAAGACTTCAGCTCTCTCTCTCTCAGAAGCTCATTGTATTTTGTGACCTTTATTAATGATTCTAGTAGAAATATCTGAATCTATTTCTTGAAGTACAAGTCGGATATGTTCGATGTGTTTCAGAAATAGTTGGCCCAAGTTGAGAATGATGAGGTCAAAAGCTTAAGTGTTTGAAGTCCGACAATGGGGGATGAATACTGCGATGGCAGATTCAAAGAGTTATGCGCGAGTCGGGGAATCCGTTGAGTGAAGACGGTTTCGAGAAACCTTCATCAGAATGGGGTGGCGGAGCGCATAAACATGACAATTCTGAAGCGTGTCAGTAACGTGCGGATACACACTGGATTGCCCAAGCAGTTCTGGGCAGATGCAATCGATAAGGCGGTGTATCTGATCAACAGAGGGCCATCAGTGCCCTTGAGCTGTGAAATATCAGAGGAGACAGACTGGCAAAGAGGTAAACCTAAACCACCTGCGTACTTTTGGTTGTATCTCATATGTCCATGTGGATCTAGATCACAGGAGCAAGTTGGATCCGAAGTCTAAGGTGTGCATCTTCATGGGGTATGGTACAAGTGAGTACGGCTATCAGTTTTGGGATCCAAAATATCGAAAGATCCTTAGGCATAAGGATATGATATTCAATGAGAAGAAAATATACAAGGTTTTACTGATGGAGAGAAGCACTTCGGAGAAAGATCTTGGAGTGACATCTTGGAGCACTCTAGGACAGCATATGTTGCGGAGTCGGAGTTCGTCGAACTTGATGATGTCTTTGTGAAGAAGATTCGGAGCATTCTGAAAAAGAATGAGGAACTCCGAGTAGAGCCTCTGACACCCTAAAGCGAGTTGAGGTGATCAACCAGGACAACCAGAGCTCCAGAGAGATATTTTCCTGCCTTGCACTATCTATTATTGACTAACAGTGGTGAGCCCGAGCGTTATGAGGAGCCTTTGTAGGTGGAAGACAAGGTCAAGTGGGAGCTTGATATGGATGATGAGATAAAGTCTCATAAAGAGCCAAACATGAGATTTAGTTGAATTACCTGAAAGCAAGCGAGCCATGCATAACAAGTGAGTCCACCGGTTGAAGGAGGCGCCTGATGGCACCAAGAGGTACAAGGCGAGGATGGTTGTGAAAGAATTTCAACAACGGGAAGGTATTGACTTTAATGAGATTTTCTCTCCAGTTATGAAACTAACTACTATTAGATGTCATGAGTATTGTGGCAGCAGAGAACTTACATCTAGAACAGCTGGATGTTAAAACTGCATTTTTTCATTGTGATTTAGAAGAGGGTATCTACATGATGTGGCCACAGGGTTATATCATGTCGAAAAAGGAGCAGTTGACTTGCAAGCTCAAGAAGAGTCTTTATGGTTTGAAACAAGCTTCGAGACAGTAGTATGAAGTTTAACAGATTCATGATGAGTGGTGGATTCATAAGGCTACAGGCTGATCACTGTTACTATTCCAAGTGGTTTGAGAATCTTACATCATACTACTACTGTATGTAAATGACATGCTTGTTGCTAGATCAAGCATGAAGGAGATTATGAATCTCAAGGCCTAGTGGAAGACTTCTCAATGAAGGACTTGGGTCCAGCGAAGAAAATTCTTGAAATGAGAATCAGCAGAGAGAGAAGTTGAAAATATCACAAGCCGAGTACGTGGAGAATGTGCTGAAGAGGTTTAATATGTTAGATGCTAAACCCATGAATGTTCCTATCGGAGGTCACTTCAAGCTCTCGAAGACACAGGCTCTAACAACGGAAGATGAGAAGACTCTCATGTTGAAGGTGTCATATACATCAGATGTGGGCAGCTTAATGTATATTATGGTCTGCACGAGGCCAGATATTGCTCAAGCAGTGAGAATTGTCAGCAGGGATATGAGCAATCCCGAGGAGCATTGGAGAGCAATAAAGTGAATCTTGAGATATCTGAAAGGGAGTTCAGATATGATATTTTACTATAATGGCACGGACATCTGTCGATGCGGATATGTGACTCCGACTTTGTAGGTGATGTACATGTCAGAAGAGTACCACTGGTTATGTTTTCACTATGAGAAGTGGAGCAATGTGCTGAGTGTTAAGGCTGCAAAAGGTAGCCGCTTTATTTACGACGGAGGCTGAATATGTTGCAACGACAGAAACTTGTAAGGAGTTCATAATGCTTAAAATTTTATGAAAGAGCTTGGAAAGGAGTAGGTGACTATGTCTCTGCACAGTATAGCCAGATTGCTATAGATCTTGCCAACAATCCAGTCTATCATGACAAACCAAGCACATTGATGTGTGATACCACTTCATCTGCATTCTTTTGAAGGACGGTATGTTATCACTAATGAAGATACACACGAGTCAAAATCCCGCAGACATGCTGACCAAGGTGGTCATGACGGAGAAGCTGAAGATCTGCTCAGCCTCCGTGAGTCTTCTAGGATGAAGATCCGGAGTTGTGTCACAACAAATGCAACTGAGTTGAGAGTCAAAGTACAAGAAAGAGAACAGAGTATTCTACTGTGACAATAATCAGTCTCCAAGTGGGAGATTATTAAGTTGTGGAGCTAAATTATTGTCTTAACGGAGTCAACACAATGGTCCCAGAGCGACGGCGGAGCTTTTCGGGATATGGCATTGGGCGAGTTTGGAGTTTCAGGTTGATAGCAAGGATGGAGCGATAACCTCCGGAGTGACGATGTCTCTGGAGCGACAGCCTCTAAAGTGATGGTCTCTGGAACGGGAGATCACTCTGCAGCACCTAGTCGGAGGAGCACTCTAAAGCTACAGAGCAAAGTTACTCCTTCAAGGTGCGAAGCGGAAACGACCCACTCCAGTCTGAAAGCAGTTCAGCCTCAAAGCGGCCCAGACTAGCCTGGAAGCGGTTCAGTCTAGAAACTTCTTTGCCAGTGAAACTTGGGGAACACGTTAAGGGCAGTTTAGGGATCTGATAACTTGTAACCCTAGTTTATCCTATAGAGGATGCACCATCATTAGGGTTAAGAGTGATGAAGCATTAATCTATTGAGTGCCATTGTATAGAGCGGCTGTAAGGATTCTCTTCTTCTCCCTTGTAATCTCTCTGATAATAGTGGATTTGTGTGCGGCTCCATGGTTTCTCCCGATTTGAGTTTTTCACGTAATTTCTAGTGTTTGTGATTGATCTGTGTTATTTTACATCTTTTCTTCATTCGTGTTGTTGTCGATCCCAACAACCTCAGCCAAGACAATATTACAAGTAAAAACTAATGAGTGGCCAGCGGCCAAGATACTAGCACTGCTACTCCTACTGATAGCCACAAAATCTGCTACTCCCCCATAAAAATTTATTTTGACCTTGGATTTTGGACTGATTCAGCTAAAGAACACATATTAACCCCTATACCCTGCAACTCTTCTGAATCCAGTTCAATTGCTTTCCAATTCTATAGAAGTGTTTCTACAAACAGTTCTTGAGGGAACCTTCTTACCATTAAATATGAGCTCACTTCTGGACTTCCAGATATGCCATGCAGCATACACTAATGTGGCCTTATTGATTAATCCTTTGTGTCCTTTTCACAACACCACCCCATTCAAATATATGCATGATAAATCTTAGTAGTATATATCTTTCTTGAGAGTATTGTTTATTTTGTTGCACAACACAGTTTTGTACTTGGAATTCTCTATATATCTCTTGGCACGTGTAATGCACGTGCAAGAATACATGCTATTTTTAAAATAAGATAAAAAAGA
The DNA here is from genome assembly GCA_038442645.1 of Agave tequilana. Lineage (NCBI taxonomy): Eukaryota > Viridiplantae > Streptophyta > Magnoliopsida > Asparagales > Asparagaceae > Agave > Agave tequilana. The sequence goes on from JAVJIF010003848.1 coordinate 168,933, forward strand.
ATATTAGTTTTGTATACATTTCTCCTTCAAAAAGCAAATATGAAGGATTTTTGTCCGAAAGCGGTGATGATTAAACATATTACGAGCTACGGCTTCTCTTTTTCTTGATTGTATATATGTTATTCAAAATGAAACTCTCCGGGTATATATAGTGGTCAAATATTTACCCTCAGCAAGATAAAGTGTCCAAGCAACAAAGTTCCTCTTTTGAAGTTTTCGTAACAATCAACTGTCTCCGTCACATCAGACCCTCCCGAGAGCATCCACAGTTGCCAAAATCACTCTAAGCTGAACCTAAGTCAACCTCCAAAACTCCGCCGCCCAGAGCCATCCCGGAGCAAAAACCCGTCTCGGAGGCATCACCCTTCGAAATCACCTACAATCCAACATCCCTCACTTCAACCGGAAGTCCCATGCAACAATCGTTGATATCTCCGCCTGCAATCACGTCGTCTCTCCTTTCCCACATTAAAGACGTGTAACGCCCATGCGTTCAAGGTGGACAGTTATACATAATGACAAAATTTCTAGCATGCAATCTCAACCATCACGCCAGCAATCGCGGTCGTTACAATAAATCCGCACATAAAGATCGTGCAGTTACACGTATCTCGTCAGCGCCTCATCCGCCTGAGGAGGAAGAGTTCAGTACAAATAGACCTTCTTCTCCAGCGAGAAAGAGACTTTGGAGCCTTCCATCCAATCCTAACTCAAAGAAATATCAATACATGTAATTCCTGTAAACCTCCTCCCATAGTTTTTTCGATTTGGGTTTTCACGTAAAAATATTGTGCCTTCATCTATTGTTTATGCAGTATTTGTTATTCTGCACTTACACCATAAACGCATACTCTCGTTTGTGGTGTGGATCGATCGTCTGATCACTCACAGTGAAAAGTCTTCACCACAAAATAGTGCTTTCATTGAGATCTCAATCATTACACTCAAGATCTCTCCCCTAAAAATCCAAAAAAAACTTCCTCAAAAAGCCTCTTCTAGGTGAACCATGGCCCCAAGAAAGTGAGTCGTCAATGGCGCAACATCCAAAGGTAAGGCCATCAGAACCGCTAGGGGCACGGCCCCTTCACCATCTAACGATCAGTCGCATGCCACCGAGAACATTGGCTCCTCCTTGCCTCAGAGAGAAATCGCTAGTGTCCAACCATCGCAGCGGTACAAAAACTAGCTCCTACAGATGCTCGCTGACATAAAAAAGCAGATGAAGGAACAATAAGCCCAATCAGATCGTGACCAACTCCAAGCTCAGATCACTGCCCTCCAGAATAACCAGCCATCAACGCAATCAGAAAGTGAACCTGAAGTTGGTGAATTTCTCGACCTCCGAGTCCTCGACAAACTGATTCCGAGACGGATCGTGAAAGCCAGGCTGCAAGGACACCCAACGCCTTCAGTTGCCAAAGTTTCTGACTCCCCCTCTACGAAGACATCCCAAAATGCGAGTTCCTGAGAAAATTTTTAACTACAACCTTCGACTACTACTCCGGGGTGAGAGACCCCGTCCAACACATCAGGCATTTCTGGGACAACATGGTGGTCTATTCTCACAACAACCACTCTTGTGCATCACATTTCCCTCTAGTCTGAAAGGTCTGGAATCAGATTGGTTATACTCTCTGCCGCATTGTTCTCTCCACAATTTCGAGGAGGTAACCCAGGTGTTCCTCACTCAGTACGCCTCCCGCCAGAAGGCCAGAAGAACAGACATCGCCTCCTCTCCGTCAAAATAAAGCAGAGCGAAAGCCTCAAATCATATATCAGCTTCTTCCAAAGCCAACTCGCCAAAGTCCCCAACTGTGGTGAGGACATCTCTGCACTCGCATTCCTTAGCGGGTTGCAGGTTTCTCAGCCCCTGTATAAGCACCTTCTCAACCACAATGTCACTCAAATGAGCGAGGCCTTGTCACGAGCTCAGCCCTACATCCAGCTGGAGAAAGCAATGAAGACTTCCTTCAACCATACTGCGAAGCTTGGTAATGTCGGAGAATAGTCGAAGTCTCCGTATGAAGCTTCCGCTCACTCTCAAGATTGAAACAACCTGTCTTCATGAAATAGGTGCTCCTTATCCTTCCACCAAATCTGCTCTGAACTTATAATCCGATGAAACAACATTTCTCTTCGTTGAAGCTCCCTATCATCGAGGTTTTCAGCACCTTTAAGGACTAGATGTGGGTTGGGCGTCTTATACTAATCCGGACGATCCCTCACTTCTCGAAGTAGAAGAATATTGTTCTTACCATGACTGCAAGGAACACAAGACTATCCATTGCTAGGCCCTCTGAAAGTACCTAAAAGAGCTCATCCAATAAGATCTCCTCAAAGAGTATATCCTCAATCTCGAAGCAGCCTCTGGATCCGAACAGCTCAATACTCCACTGCCTATCCAATCACAACACCTAATCACCCAATACAAAGTGATTGATTGATCCCGCGTCTCAGGGCAGTACTCATATCCCTACCATTTCTTGTATTTTAATTCCATGTATTCCATTCTAATATTGAATAAAATGATATTCTTTGCTCCTAACCATTGGATCCCTTCCAAGCTAGATGTTCTGTTGATGGGATTCCCCCCACTCGGAACTACTTCGCTGCTGGGATTTTCCCCACTCGAAGTTGGTTCTTCCGCTGCTGAGATTTTCCTCACTCGGAGGACTGTATTTAGGCATTCCGTTAATGGGATTTCCCCCCTCGGAACTACTCTGATGCTGGGATTTCTCTCATTCGGAGTCAATCCATCCGCTGCTGGGATTTCCCCCACTCAGAAGCGACTGTGAACTACTCCGCTGCTGCGACTTCCCCCACTAGAGTTAGTCCTTCCGCTATTGGGATTTTCCCCACTCAGAAGCAATTGTGAACTACTTCCTTGCTGGGATTTCCCCATTCGGAGTCAGTCTATCCGCTGCTGGGATTTGCTCTACTCGAAAGTGACTGTGAACTACTCCGCTGTTAGGATTTACCTCACTCGAAGTCAGTCCTTCCACTGCTAGGATCCCCCCACTCGGAAGCGACTGTGAACTACTCTGCTGCTGGGATTTTTCTCACTCAGAGTCAGTCCTTTTGCTGCTGGGATTTCCTCCACTCGAAAGCGACTGTCAACCCGACTACGCTGCAAAAATTTCCCCCACTCAAAGGCCCAACTTCACTGCTGAAATTGGAGGTCCGGATCGCCACTCCGCTACTGAGACTTCTCCCATTCAAAGTTGACGCAGCCAATCTGTCGATGAGTGATACCCCCACTCAGGTCCTTATCGAGGTTACTGCTCAGCTAATGGGATTTCACCCACTCGAAAGTGACTGTGAATCCGACTTTGCTGCTTCCCACTCAGAGGTCCAAATCGCCACTTTGCTGCTGGGATTTTTCCCACTTGGAGTTAACGCGTCTAATCTTTGATGGATGATATCCCCACTACATTCCTTTTCCAATTTGTAGGTAACCGGAGAGCTTATAATTGCACAAGACACATGGTATATATATGAGAATTTTCTTATTTGAATTACCCTCTCAACGTACTAGTTTCATGTGATTACAGGCGGGTGGAATCAAGGGTACCGAAGAAGCTACAGTCGCCCTGGTATAATCCGAACATCACCTTTGTGAATGTGTGCACCTGTTACTGAGACGATATGGTTGTGTATGCCTAGTCTATAATCACGCAAGACGCAGTGGTATATACATGAGTGTTTTCTTATTTAGAGTATCCCCTCGACGTATTATAGTTTCGTGTGATTAAAGTTGAGCATACACAGTCTTGTCGCCCATAAACTAACTAATTTACACCTTTTGTTTCTTATAATATTGCATATAATATTTGATTTGAGTAGCATCATTGCATGTTTGTATGCGCATCATCACTCCGCAGCAGTAATTTCTCCCACTTGGAGTCCTATCAAATTCCACACTCCGTGCTTGAATTTCCCTCACTCGGAGACCCAACTCTGCTGTAGGAATTTTTCCCTCTCAGAGACCCAAGGTAACCGCCATGTTGAAGGGTCATACCCCCACCCGGAAGCATACGTGAATCCAACTCTGCAGCTGGAATTTTTTCACTATGAGGATAAAAATTTGCAGGTACCACTGATGAGACTACCCCCGCTCGGAAACACCACAAACCATCCATAGGCCAAGTCAAATATCTCGGAGTTAAAGACACGCACTTCAAGGAGAAACGATCAATTCGAAACACAAACATTTATTTCAAATCTTTCCATTCTGATTACATTACTATAAATTTACTTGATTACATCTAACATGAGTAATACGAGATTGTCACATTTCTTTGTATACATTTTGAAAAAAAAAAAAAAGATGATCTAGCTCCCATCCATCCAACCCTACCAGACAGGTCCCCGATCCTGAAGCAAAAAAGATCTGCCTATCGAAGAATACTTCACAGAGGCACGACCTTATTGTTCACGTGATCATCCAAGGGTCCTGGAGGAAGCTCTGGGAGGGTTCCTTCACAATAGTAAGAGATCCTTCGGATGAAGAATCTTCTTCTCTCTGCCTGGAACACGCCCCTTAGGAAGCCAGACGGACTCGACAAGACATACAAGCCAGTGATAATATCACACCACAGACCTTTTATTCTTTGGAAGAGGTCGGAGCTCCAGAAGAAAGGAGTGCTTCATCTGCGACAACCCGAGGAATACCTCCCTCTCCCCGAAGCAGCAGCCCTCACCCGGAGTGAAGACTGCAAGACATGAAAGACGGCAATGGTATCGGACCCACCTCCGTGACTGTCAGGGATAGCTCCCACTCCTACCTCATACACGCCACCAAGAAAGAAGAACACCGAACCCCGAGCTGAGAGTTGGATTGATCCGATTGAAGAGCAGACGAACAAACCAAGGTAAAATGGAAGCCTTGCCCATCCTTTCTAGTAGCAGAGTCTTGTCGCGAAAACTGATGTTTTACAATAAGCTCATCGTGAAGACTGATATTTTGCGCCAACCAAACTCCCAAACAACAAGAGCTTGATAACCATTCCCACCATCTCCATCCTCTCCATCTCTTTCCTCCACTAAACAAAGAAGAAGAACAACATGGCAACCCACCAGAGCAAAGAGTTTGGAAACAAGAAATTTTTCAAGAGAGGACAAGCAATTTTCACTCTAGGACTCCACCCTATTAATAAGTGAAGGAGGAGTCGACAAGTCCCCAATTCAAATCTCTAATCGTCAAAAAATCGGTCCACATCCCAAGATCCTCGGTCAATCAAATCTGCAGGATATCAACCGCTTCTGTCATACGATCTGCCATTATGGTGTCGAGATTCGAAAAGACGCCTGTCACATATTTCATGCCAATCTAATCAATAGACACGCCAGCTGTCATCCAGCCACAGTCTCCAAGCGAAATCCCAAAAATTCGTACTAATGAACCATCCCCTCCCCTTCTCTAGTATCTAAAAGAATTCAAGGCATTCAAAGATCTCAACCAACTTACTCTTCCAACTTCTCTCTTACAGGTTTCGGCAGGCGAAAGAGGGGGGACATCTGTAGTGGTAAAAAATTGACCCACAGTAAGATACTGACATGTGTCCAAGTAACCAAGTTCCTCTTTTGAAGTTTCTGCAATAACCAACTGCCTCTGTCATATTGGATCCTTCCGAGAGCATCGACAATTTCTAAAATCACTTCAGGACGAACCTAAATCAACCTCCAAAGCTCCGCCACCCAGAGCCATTCCGAAGCAAAACTCTCGCCCTGGAGGCATCACCCTTCGGAGTCGCCTACAGTCCAATATCTCCGAATTCACCCAGAAGTCCCCAGTAACAGCCGACAAGATCTCCGCCTGCAATCACGCCGCCTCTCCTCTCCCACGTTAAAGACGTGTAATTGCCCATGCGTTCAAAGCGGACAGTTATAGATAATGACGAAATTTCATGAATGCAATCTCAACTATCACGCCAGCAATCGCGGCCGTTACAACAAATTCACACATGAAGATCGTGCAGTTACACGTATCTCGCCTGCGTTCCATCTGCCTGAGTAAGAGTTCAGTACAAATAGACTTTCTCCAGCGAGAAAGGGACTTTGGGGCCTTTTGTTCAATCCTAACTCAAAACAATGCCAATACATATATGTACTTCTTGTAAACTGACAAGTTATATTGAATTTTCTCCTTCTCTTCCCCATGGTTTTTCCTGATTTGAATTTTCACGTAAAATTAACGTGTCTCCATCTATTGTTTGTGAAGTGTTAATTATTTTACACTTACACCTTAAACACATACTCCCGTTTGGAGTGTAAATCGACCGTTCAATCACTCACAGTAAAAAAATCTCCACCACAGTATATTATAAACGTATATTTCTCCAAAGCAAACTAATACATTCAACGATTTTAATCATATCCCTTCAAGGAGTTTTTTCCCATTATAATAGTAGAAAAGAGATGTATGTGGATAGATGATTGCTTTTATATCAACAATTAGGATCTAATCGGGAAACATCAAGTAAACGTGACATTAGTTTACGACACCACGACTCGCAGAGAGAGTTCACACTAAAATAACACAGACCGATAGAGATGCATAAAGAAAAAGAAACAAAAAGAAGAAAAAAAAATTTTTATTTATTTATAACTTTCCATTTTCAGCTGCCCCTTACCGGCCCACAGACCCGAAACCCACGCACAACACCGATAATCTTATTATCTTCCTTCTTCTTACAAACTCTTCTCAAATAGAATTTTTGCATCGAACCAACGCAAAGCACTAAGACATCGATTAACAGCAGTTCTTAAAATTTCTCTCTGAATGCGACCCCATTTTGGTGGGAAATACTGAGACACGATTTTATCAACAATCCCGACATTCTTAATTCCAAATTAAACTGCGATAAATCTCAATTCCAACGATTTAAATCCTAATTTCAACAATGAAATTAAACAAACAATCAAAATGCATAATGAAAAGGCGAAATTGACCTGAGCGTCTTCCTCGAGATGGGTGCAGAACACGTCGATCTCGCGAACCACTGGGTCGTCTCCTTCGGGATCGTCTTCTTCCATGGGAGTGAGAGTAGAAATCGCGAGAGCAGTGCTTGTGGTCGATTTTGCTGGTTCTTGGTTCGAAGAGGGCTCTGCTTTGACCTTGCCCTTGAGCTTGGGCTGGAACCGGGGCGGGGCCGGCCTCGGAGGGGCCAGATCCGGGTCCAGATCCATGGCGGAATCGAGGTCGAAAGGGTCGCCGTCAGCCATGGATCTCGGGAGCTGGGGGGTGGCGCGGTTTCCGGCGGCGGCGGCGGCGAACGGAACTAAAAATTAAAAAATGGGGCAAAAGAAAATGTAAAATCCTAATTTTCAGGAGTCGAACCCGGGACCTCGAGCGAGAAAAATAGTGGTACTACCATCAGGTCATATCGTGTTAGACGAGCGGGGTGCAAACTAAATTATATTTATCAAAATACTCTGTTTCGAGACGGGTGGAAGTGAGGAAGTAAGTAGTAATAATTCCCTTTGGAATTTGAGAATTAGTTAGTAAGTTTTCCAGTGTTTGGATGTTATTGGGAAGTGTGGTTTGGAAAATATTTTGTCTTTTTCGGTGTTTGGATGGTAATGTGAAAGTGGAAATAGAAAAGTTGACCATAAAGTTGACCGTAAAATAATATTAAAATAAAAATTAATTAAGAAAAATAAAAAATAAACTGTAATTAGAATGCAAGTGAGATTTATATGGTCAAAAAATTAACTGTTTTGTGTTACAATTTATTACAAATGAGATTTACATAACCACAAAATTAACTGTAGCACTCTGGAAGTGAGGAAATGGTTGTGTAAAAGAGAAAAGATAAAAGGAAAAGAGGTTTTCTTATTTTCCTTTTCCGGTGTTTGAATAGATAGGGAAGTGAGCAATTATATTTCCCTATTTCCTTACTTCTGCCCACTTCCTTGCAACCAAACAGCCAAACGAGGTATCTGGAGACGTACGAAATTTTTAGAAAAGTACTGTCAAGAAAACGGTAAAAAGAAAAAAGATTTATCTAGAAAAGGATGTTCATTTACTTGATATTTGTCCAATTTATGACTTACTTCAGGTACATGTCTGAGCAAGCGGGGGTCTGTTTGTTTTGAGTATTCGGGGGTTGGATTTTTTTAAAAAATCAATGCATACAGCAGATTTCAAGATAATGTATTCGGTTGATCTTTTTAGTGGTGGAGAGAAATTGATGCCAGGCTCATTAAAATGATTGCAGACATACAGCTACAGCGAGGTAGCAGAAATCCTCTTGTAGTGGTGCGAAAAGGGTTGAATCTCTGTCCAAATTACTGTACATAGCAGATTTCAAAGAGAAAGAATAATAACTTGATGGGCAATCAGAAATTCAATTTTTTGAGCAAGAAACAAACACTAGCAAACCGCATAAAAAAGGTGAGTATGGGATTTATTTAAGGGTCAATTGCAAAAATCCCCCGTGCACTATATAGTTTGTAGAAAATCTCTCTGTACTATAGAAATGAATAGAAACCCATCTATACTATTAAATTCAGTAGAAAACCCTCATGTACTATTGTAAAATTTGACAATAAATTCTTCTTTTCTATTGACTTTAGTGAAAAACACACTTGTACTAATCAAGATATAGGGGTGGTTCATCATCTATTTGTAAATCACTTAGAGGGGGGTGAATAGGTGATGACTATACTAAATGGCAAATAATGCGGAATTAAAATTTACTTACTAGCAACCTAATAAATACCAATCACAACTTAAGAAATATTTACAAATAAGTAAACAATATAAGTGTGCAAGTAAGTAAAGAGAGAGTAGAGTGAAGAGAGAAAGAGAAAGCAATCGCAAACACGATGATATGTTCTGAGGTTCGAGTCACTGCTCTACGTCCCCGCCTTCAACACTATGAAAGATTTTCACTATGACCGATCTCACTAGGTTGTCAACTATAAGTTCTCACTAGAACCCAATAGACCTACAAGTCCTCTCTCGCGGTGCCACAACACTAACACGGAGCTCACTAGCTCACTTGAGGCCGCAACCTCTACAACCTCTCAATCGAAAGAAATCAGTGATCTTCACTTGATCACAAATAACTCACAAACAAAATCCTATAACCAAGATGAGGAGGTGAAACTCTTTGAGATTGTGTAGTGGAAATTGTTAATCTCACATTAAGGTGGACCACTTAACCTTGGTTAATTAACATTGGATTCCTAATTAAGGTTAACTGATATTCATGTATGCCCAAACTATAAAGTTACACTTATGCATATTTAATAATCATGTGGGATATAAAGGGCCATGATGGGTGGTTTTATCACATATGGTTATTTGCAATTTAGGGATTTGCAAATAATGGCTTTCTTGCATAATAGACCCTCTTCTCTCCTCTTGAAAAGAAATACAAAATCTCCCTTGTGAGGATTCCATCAGTGACAGAAAAATAGGTTTTGTGAAAAGGAAAAAGAGATAGAGAGAAGAAGTGGCCTTGATTAGGGTTTGCAAGAAGAATTGCTTTTCAGATTGGAACTTGCAAAGATCACAAGAGGAGTTCTTCATCTTCATCCATTCTAATGGCTTCCGGTACGTATATGTATTTAATTTGTATATGCTTTCAATTTGCTTGAGATGTATATGATTCTTTGATCCATGGTTTAATTTAATCCGCATTATAGTTGTGTTATCTCCAACATTTGGTATCAGAGCCATGATTAAAGAATCAATACATCTTGGATTTAGGAATTATGAAAAGTTAGGGTTTTGATTAACAATTCATAAAAATTGAATTTTTTTGATCTTTTAATTGTAGAATTTGTAGAGGATTTAATAGCCCTAATTCATGTTCATATTCCTCTAATTATGCAATTATTTTGGGATCAAAATCAAAAGAATTGAAAACCCTAATTTTTGATAATTTTGGGATTAAAATCGACTAAGCAGAAACTGCCTTTGATAACTGCTTCGTCGACGATTAGTCGACTAATCCCAATGTATAGTTGACTAATCTCCTTTCCAGAAAGTTTGCAAGTCGCTGTTTGCTGCAGGAGTCGACTTGATTTTTAGCTGAATTTATGACTAGTCGACTAATTAAGGTATAGTCGACTAATCATATTTTCAAGTCGACTAATTCGGTGACCCGAGAATTGAGAACTTTCTGTTGGATTCAGGAGTCGACTAATTAATTGTAAAGTCGACTGATAAATTTAGTAGTCGACTTATAATATGGGTATAGTCGACTAATTTCTTTTGCCCTAGTCGACTAGACCAAATGTGTAGTCGACTTGACTTGACCCAAGTCGACTAATCTTTTCTTGTAGTCGACTAATGTTTGTGAATAATCAATCATTAAAGTATGTTACACATTTAAGTTATTGTGTTAATATAGATTGATGCTTGGTCAAGTAATGTATTGAGATATTATGGCTTTACTCAAATAAAAGAATTAGAGAATATTATTGGTTAGTTTTGTATTCATAAGGCTTATTGATTTAGTAGTTGCCAAAGTGACCTATGTTAGTAAACCTTATGAATATACAACTACATAAAAGACTTGTCAATGAGGAAGACATAAAAGACAATAATATTCTCGATGGCGGTTTTAGTTAGGAGATTGGGACTGGCCCAAAGGAAAGTCTCTTTCAAATAATTATGAACCGGGGTAGGATAGTATAATTTATGTAACTTAGTGGTGTGGAATTGGATACCCAAAGGTAACATGAGTTACTAACTAAGTGACATAAATTATATTAGACCTACATAGGTGATAAAAGTTCTCACCTAAAGAGTGAACACTAGATATGCTTAGGTTTCGCCCAAAGGAGAAATCAAAGTGATATCAATAGTTCATCTTAATTAAATTTAAAACTTGTATTGATTAGTGGCCTAATGTGAGCAATGTCCTATTATGTTTCAGTGAACGTCCCTACTTCCCTTCACACTCATGCCACCAGCATTCCGGCCTTGGATGGTACCAACTTTTCAGAGTGGTTTGAACATGTATAGTTTACACTGGGTGTTTTGGACCTAGACATGGCTCTAACAGTTGACAAACCTGATGAAGTAACTGCTGAGAGTACAGCAGAACAGGTCAGCCATGCCAAAGCTTGGGAAAGGTCTAATAGGCTCAGTCTTATGTTCATAAAGATGACCATAGCTAATAACATCAAGACTTCACTCCCTCCTACAACTAATGCATCTGAACTATTAAGTGCGGTTAAAGACCGTTTTAAGTCTGCAGATAAGTCATTAGCTGGCACCCTAATGGCTGAACTTACCACCATGAAATATGATGGTAATAGAGGAGTTCAGCAACACATTCTAAACATGACTGATAAGGCTGCTAAGCTAGGATCACTGGGAATGAAAGTGGTGAGTCCTTCTTGGTACAGTTCATCCTCAACTCGCTTCCTTCTCAGTTTGGGCCATTCAAGATCCACTACAATACTCATAAGGATAAGTGGAACTTGAATGAGCTAACTGGTATGTGTGTACAAGAGGAGGTGAGACTGAGGCAAGAAGGACAGCACTCAGTGTTGGCAGTAACTTCAGGAGGTATCCATAAGAAAAGTAAATATAGAAGAGGTAAGAGATTTCCATCAAAGAAAAGAAATGACCATGGGGAAAGTAGCCAAGGTCATAGAAAAGCTTTCACTGTCAAATGCTACTTCTGTGGCAGAAAAGGACATGTGAAGAAGGACTGCAACAAGAGGAAAGCTTGGTTCGAAAAGAAAGGTACAAATCTTTCTTTTGTATGTTTTGAATCAAATCTTGCTGAAGTTCCTTCTAATACTTGGTGGATTGACTCTGGAGCCACAACTCACATAACTAATTCAATGCAGGGATTCCTTACAACCCGGAAACCGAAGGAAAGTGAGAGATTCGTCTTTATGGGGAACCGTCTCAAAGTGGAGGTCGAATATGTTGGTGTTTATCGACTACTCTTGGAGACGGGTCATCAGATGGATCTTGAGGATACTTTTTATGTACCTTCGATTTCAAGAAACTTAATGTCATTATCCAAATTAGATGTTTTTGGATATTCTGTTTTGTTTAGTTGTGGAAAACTCTCTTTAATGTATAATTCAATTCCGGTTGGACATGGAATTTTATGTGATGGTTTATATAAAATTTCATTGAATGATGAGTTTGCACAATCTTTATTATCTCTGCATTCGAATGTTGGTATAAAACGTGGCTTAATAAATGAAAAATCCTCAATCTTGTGGCATAGACGACTGGGGCATATCTCCAGGGATAGAATTATAAGATTAGTGAAGACTGGGATTTTGGATAACCTAGACTTCACTGATTTTGATGTGTGTGTGGATTGCATAAAAGGAAAGCAAACCAAACACACTAAGAAAGGTGCCACAAGAAGTAAAGAACTCCTGGAATTAATTCATACAGATATTTGCGGACCACTCTCCATTCCATGTTTTACTGGAGAGAGATATTTCATTACCTTTATAGATGATCTTTCACGTTATGGTTATGTGTATCTAATTAATGAAAAGTCTCAGGCTGTTGACATCCTTGAGGTGTTCATTACAGAAGTCGAGAGACAATTAGATAGAAAGGTTAAAATCATAAGATCAGATCGAGGTGGTGAATTTTATGGTAGATATGATGAGTCAGGACAACATCCTGGTCCATTTGCCAAATTTCTAGAAAAGCATGGCATTTGTGCTCAATACACAATGCCAGGTACGCCTCAGCAGAACGGTGTTGCTGAAAGGCGGAACAGAACACTTATGGATATGGTTAGGAGCATGATGAGCTTCTCAAATGTACCCAATTCATTGTGGAATGAAGCCTTAAAGACTGCTATGTATATTTTAAACAGGGTTCCTAGTAAGGCTGTCCCAACAACTCCTTTCGAGTTGTGGACTGGTAGGAAACCCAGTTTAAGACATTTACATGTTTGGGGTTGTCCAGCAGAGGCTAGAATATATAATCCACAAGAAAAGAAATTAGACTTAAAAACAATATCTGGGTATTTCATTGGTTATCCAGATAAGTCTAAGGGATACAAATTTTATTATCCTAACCATAGTACAAGAATAGTTGAAACTGGTAATGCCAGATTCCTGGAAAATGGTGAAATTAGTGGGAGTGCTGAACCAAGAAAGGTAGATCTTGAAGTGGTAAGGGTAAATATCACAATACCCTTTCCTTCAAGAGAAATTGTTGTCCCTCAGCTTGATCATCAAGTTGAGATACCAGAACAACAAGTTAATGTTGGTTCACCACTCCATGAGGATATTCCCATTGAAAATATTGTAGAACCACCACAACCGGCAGCTTTGAGAAGATCTCAAAGGGAAAGAAGATCTGCCATTTCAGATGATTATGTGGTATATCTACAGGAATCTGACTATGATATTGGGATTAATAAAGATCCAGTTTCATTTTCACAAGCCATAGAATGCAATGATTCTAGTAAATGGGTTGATGCTATGAAAGATGAGTTGAAATCTATGGACCAAAACCAAGTCTGGGATCTCGTTGAATTGCCTTATAACTGTAAGAAAGTCGGGTGTAAATGGGTCTTTAAGACCAAGCGCGACTCTAAAGGCAATATCGAACAATATAAGGCTAGACTTGTGGCCAAAAGTTTCACTCAGAAAGAAGGCATTGACTATACAGAGACCTTCTCTCCAGTATCAAAGAAGGATTCTCTTAGAATCATTATGGCACTTGTAGCTCATTATGATTTGGAGTTACATCAAATGGATGTGAAAACTGCTTTTCTAAATGGAGATTTGGATGAGGATATCTACATGGAGCAACCTGAAGGGTTCGCAATTAAAGAACAAGAACACTTGGCTTGCAAATTAAAGAAATCTATATATGGACTTAAACAAGCTTCCAGGCAATGGTATATAAAGTTTAACGATACCATTACCTCTTTTGGATTTACAGAAAACACTGTTGATCAGTGTATATATCTAAAGATCAGTGGGAGCAAGTTTATTTTTCTGGTTCTGTATGTAGATGACATCTTGTTAGCCAGTAGTGATCTTGGTTTGCTGTATGAAACTAAAAGCTATCTTACCAAGAACTTTCAGATGGTTGATATGGGTGAGGCAAATTATGTTATTGGCATAGAGATCTTCAGGGATAGATCTCAAGGATTGCTAGGATTGTCTCAGAAAGGGTATATCAATCGAGTCTTGGAAAGATTTCATATGGAAATGTGTTCAGTCAGTCCTGCACCCATTCAGAAGGGTGACAGATTAAGTGGTAGCCAGTGTCCCAGAAATGACTTAGAAAAGGGTCAAATGCAGAAAGTTCCGTATGCATCAGCTATTGGGAGCTTGATGTATGCAAGCACTTGTACCAGGCCAGATATCAGCTTTGCTGTTGGGATGTTGGGAAGATACCAAAGCAATCCAGGAATGGAGCACTGGAAGTTGGCTAAGAAGGTTATGCGGTATCTTCAAGGGACAAAGGACTATATGCTCACATACAGGAGATCAGATCAGTTGGAGGTGATCGGCTATTCAGACTCAGATTTTGGTGGTTGCCCAGATAGCAGGAAGTCTACCTCAGGATTTGTTTTCTTGCTAGCAGGTGGGGCAATCTCGTGGAAGAATGTGAAGCAGTCCATTATTGCTTCATCCACGATGGAGGCTGAGTTCATAGCTTGTTTTGAGGCCACAAATCATGCATTATGGCTAAGGAATTTCATCTCAGCACTTGGTGTAGTTGACTCTATTGCCAAGCCGCTGACGATATATTGTGACAATACAGCAGCCGTATTCTTCTCTAAGAATGGTAAGTACTCTAATGGTTCTAGACATATAGAACTTAAGTACTTGGTGGTTAGAGAAAGAGTTGAGAAACAGAAAGTGTCAATTGTAAGTTTAAGTACCACTTTAATGGTTGCTGATCCAATGACAAAGGGATTGCCTCCAAAGACATTCAAGGAACATGTTGTAAGAATGGGTCTTTTGGGCAATCTGTAAATGTGTATTTTGGTACTTATGTAATTGACATTATTGTACAAATAAAAGTTCTGTTTCTGTGTTTCCTGTTATCCAATTATGTGTGCACATATTATGTATGGATGTTTGTTAAACAGGAAATGTCTTTACAAGACAATTACAGGGGTCATTTTGGTTATGGACTCAATTAGTAAGGGTTATCAATGTTGTGGTACATAGAAGGGAGTATGACGTGGATGTTGTATAACCGCTATGACTCGCATTGGTAGTCCAAACTAATTGCAGTATTACGGTATTTCATATTTGGGCTTATCAGTTGTTGTTTTTAAATTCGTGATCACGTGTCAAGTTTTTCAGTATGGAATCCAATGGAGTCAAAATGATTTTCAAATGAGTCTTTTCTTTTATTTGTTTTCTAAAGTTTTAACCTAATCGGTTAATGGTCCAAGTGGGAGAATGTTAATCTCACATTAAGGTGGACCACTTAACCTTAGTTAATTAACATTGGATTCCTAATTAAGGTTAACTGATATTCATGTATGCCCAAACTATAAAGTTACACTTATGCATATTTAATAATCATGTGGGATATAAAGGGCCATGATGGGTGGTTTTATCACATGTGTTTATTTGCAATTTAGGGATTTGCAAATAATGGCTTTCTTGCATAATAGACCCTCTTCTCTCCTCTTGAAAAGAAATACAAAATCTCCCTTGTGAGGATTCCATCAGTGACAGAAAAATAGGTTTTGTGAAAAGGAAAAAGAGATAGAGAGAAGAAGTGGCCTTGATTAGGGTTTGCAAGAAGAATTGCTTTTCAGATTGGAACTTGCAAAGATCACAAGAGGAGTTATTCATCTTCATCCATTCTAATGGCTTCCGGTACGTATATGTATTTAATTTGTATATGCTTTCAATTTGCTTGAGATGTATATGATTCTTTGATCCATGGTTTAATTTAATCCGCATTATAGTTGTGTTATCTCCAACAGAAATAACTTGTAAAGATGTAGAGGGAAGGCTTAAGCTAAAAATCAAGAATATGAAATTTTGGCTCAAAAGGAAATATTTTAAGAAAAAGCTAACTCTTAATGTAAACTTGTAAAAAACTTGATCTAAACTTTAGAAATATTATTAGAGGGCTTTTCTATAGTCCCACTATTTATAGGGGATGAAAACATGAGTAGAAGACCCAAAAGAGTCATTGGGAAAAGACAAAACAGAATATAGCTTCTAAAAAAATACAGAAAAAAATTCTTCTGTCGGTCGACCAGCCAGTCAACCGCCAACGGTCAGATTTCTGACCGTTGGGGATAGCGGTCGACCGATCGGTCGACCGTTATTCCCAATCGAGAGCTAAACTCTCTATCGATCGACCGGGGCGGTCGACCGGACCCAACCGAGAGCAAAGCTCTTGCAGTCGGTGAACCGCCCGGTCGACCAAAGTCACAAATGCACTTTGGTGCATGTCGGTCGACCGCTCGACTGACAGAGCAATTTTGCTCTGCCTACGGTCGACTAGTCTGTCGACCGACAAAGAGCCAAAGGCAAGATATAGAAATCTTTTTGAAACTAATCTTTTTCTGACAAAATAACTTTTGATCTTTAAACACAAAATAGAGTTCTAGAGACTTGTAAAACCAGTGTGTGATCATGGATTAGCACAAAACAAAGTTAGAACCATATTTTGTAAAAACACTTTTCTAAATCGAAAACCTGATTTTTCCGAAACTTGTTTTTCTGAAACTTGATTTTGAAAAAGATAAAGAGAATAGTTATAAACTCTTTCATAAAAATACATAGGAGTATGAAATATGTGTGTATGTGTGTGTCAATCCCAAAAGCATCAACCTATATTATCTTGGTGTTAACAAACGACTATAAATCCTATCTAAAATGCAAAAAGTAAAAAATACAAATCTTGATATAGTCTTCTCTAGTATACTTGATCCTTGAACTCTTCTATGTCCTTAGGCTATGGGATCCACATCTTCTTGACTTCCAAATGTGTGAGTCTTGTGATAGAGCCAAAATGTAATAAATAGTTAACATGAAACTTTATTAAACAAAATTGTTAAAAATATAACTACATATGTTTTTTTATCATGAAAACTAGGGCTAATGGCCTTTGGGCCAACAATCTCTCCCTTTTTGATGATGACAAAACACATGAAGTTATCACAAATAATTTGGGAAGAGACTTCATGCGAAGCTCCCCCAAAACGCATGCATATATCAAAATGTGACATATAAGTTAGATGCATCAATAAAAGTATATGAATAAGATATATCAATCAAGCTCTATGTAACTCATCTATGTATACCAAGAATACGGAATTACAACGGTGTATGCACAAACGGTTTCTTCCAACCAATCAATAACCTCCAACCTCCAAAACAAGTGGTAGATGGTTGGTTTACAAAGGATACATAAAAATACAAGCATACCACATACCACACACAGAAGATATTTATCAAATATATCAACAGAAAGAAAGAGATACATAACTTCCCAAAGACAATAATGATATCATAAAATAAATTTGTCTATACAGAGGTTCATGCCAACCTCAAAACAAGGTACATACCACAAAATAAGTACTGCAATGTAAAAATATATGTCTACAAAATACTACATGTCCACAAATAAAAAGTACATAAATAAAAACTCAAATAAAAACACTCAAGATAACTTCATAGAATCTCTCTCCCCCTTTTTGTCGCCAACAAAAGAGGTCAATCTTCCTGAAAGTCAGGATCTTCAGGAGGAGCAGGTGCCTCGGAAGGAACTGCAAGAGGTACTCAAGTGTCAAACGGAGGACCCGATGTAGAAAGGGGCTGCGAGTGGCTTCTCAAAAGTAGAATAGGCCAAGCGTTCCTACTGCAGGTCTCGTCGACACAAGTCTGAAGATAGCGAATAGAAGTGCAGATGTACTGCAGGTCATTGTCAACTCTATACTCCATCCTTTGAAAATTTGCAGTCATCTTCAGATCATGCTCCCAAAGCTGAGCAGAAAGAGCTGTGTATGAAACAATGGAGGCTGAAGAGGATCCAGGGGCTACTGTAGGAATGATAGGAGGGGACTGAGGAGCAGGAGCACGCTCCCTAACACGCATCCTTTTTAGGAGAGTGATGTTGATTTCAACAGACGGTTCGACAGACCGTTCAGTAGAAAGATCAAATTTTAGTTGTTTGAGGAGGCGGGTAATGAGCATCACAAATGATAAGTGACGGTTTGGGATCAGGAGGTGCTCAGAAGCCATGTAATCGATGATGAGCTTGGGAATATTAACTCTAATACCTTTCAGTAGGCAATAGCTCAAGAGGTGAGCAGAACCCTGTGCATGATTATATTCTCCTGATTTTGATAGGAGATTATAGAACACAATTTTGGCTAAGATTTGGGCGGTGAGTGTATAATACTTCACCTCCTCATTCCTAACTAAAGCGGGTTGTCATCATCGTAAAGTAGAAGAAATGTAGTGAGGGCAGATTCACCATCAGGATAATCAAAATCATGGAGATCAACATTGTAAATATCTACACCCTCACAAGAGAGGTGTCACAGATGGGCAAATTGATCTAGAGAAATGTTAATGTCCTTGCCCAAAACCCTAGATTTGACGTGATTGTTTGGAAAGTCAGATTAGAGTAAAAAAAATGCACAAGCTGAGGATAAATTGTTGGCCCAAAGGCCCATCACTCTAGTTTTGATGATGATTAACTCATGTAGTTATAGCACTAATGATCTTGTGTTTATACAGTTTCAGATTTACTATCAAGATCTTAGTAAGTATTTAGCTTCAACAAAAAAGTTTTGGAGCTAACACATGTAGATTCAAGAGCTCGCTTTTCAAGATCTCATCTAGCACTTGGATGGAGTCAAGCTCTTTGGATCGTGTTTGGATCGAGTCGGCTTGGAGAAGGAGTTCTACAAGAAGACTTCAGTTTGTTTAGTTTGTGCTTGTGTTTAGATCTTGTGTAAGATAGACTAGTGTTGATATACTCAAGTTCACACACACAAACGTTCAATATATTTGGTTTTTAGTTTAACCAGTTTTGGATTTCAAGTACATATATATGGTTTTCATGAATAGATAGAATGAAATAAGTTTACATGATTTAATGTATATTGGATTTCATCTATATACATTTATGCTTCATATATTTAGAAAACTTATTTTGATGATTCTATTTCATGTATTTAGAGTTTTGTAATTAACAAAACTTAGTTTGGATTTAATGTCAAAAACATAAATATACCTTTTATATGTGTATTGGATTCTATCCATACACTCTATGCTTCAAAAGAGTTTAAATATCGTGTTTTTGTATTTATACAAATTTGAAAAAAATCGGATTTTCATTTCAAAGTTTGGTTTTTGGAAATACTTATATTTGTGTTAAAGCTTAATTCCTATATTACAAAATAGTTCAAATAGTTTATAATATGTGTTGATTTTTAGTCACACATATTTGTTCAGATATTTATAAGAACTTATTTTTATGAAATTTATGAGATTTTACTGAATTTTATAGGTGTTAAAAAGACTATATTTCAAGTCCTATACCTTAGCCTGAGCCTGCTGGAGGTCGACCGATGTGCACAAGGACATGCACAAGACCTTACCTATAAGGCCGGTCGATCAGGCGATCGACCGACCGTAACTGCCCAACTCTCGGGTAGCGCCAGTAGATCGGGCGATCGACCGACAGGCTGAGTGCTTTTAAGCTCGTCGACCGGGAGGTCAACATGAAGGCAAGTTTGCCTGGGGTGGTCGACCGGTGCTTCAACAGTCAGAAATATGACCATTGGACGGTCGACCGGCCGGTTGACCGGAAGGTCAAAACTGACCTTTTTGGAACCCAACGGCTATATTTTTGAGAGCCTATAAATAGGGGTTCTCTCAATCTGTTTTCACAAAGATTTTTAAAGAGCTTTTCTTCCAATCTTTTCAGTGTTTTCAACAAGTTTAAAAGGAGTTTTTAAGCCTAAAAGTTTTATCTTTTATTTGTTTTCAAAGTGTTAGAAAAATCAAAGAAAAGAGTCTTTGGTAAATTGGTTTTGATCTTTCTTTATAAATCTATTTAGTGATTTTCTCAAGTGTTTTTCTTTGTTATTCTCTTTCCAAACACGTTTCTCACACTTGAGCTATCATCTCTAATCTTATTTATAGGATCTTATTTTTTATGAGGAAAATTGTTTGTGGTCTATTTTGATCACCAAGTGGTGTTTGTGATCATTGGATCACCAAGATTGTAATATTTTTCTTTGCTTTAGCTTTGTGTCTATCCCTCTTGTGTAGAGGTGATTGTGTTTGAGCTTTGGATTTGTGCCTATCCCTCTTGTGTAGAGGTGATTGTGTTTTGGTTTTGTGCTTATCCCTCTTGTGTAGAGGTTATTGTGTTTGAGAGAGGA
This sequence comes from Agave tequilana, assembly GCA_038442645.1. Lineage (NCBI taxonomy): Eukaryota > Viridiplantae > Streptophyta > Magnoliopsida > Asparagales > Asparagaceae > Agave > Agave tequilana. The sequence goes on from JAVJIF010003848.1 coordinate 189,278, forward strand.
GTAATGTACTCCAAGTGTAGAGTTGTAATTTCTCAGTGGAGGTCCCTTTGTGGAAGGTCCTGTGTGGACATAGTGGAAATCCTTCTGTGTGAAGGCAGGGACGTAAAGCAGTAACTCGAATCTCGAAACATATCTTATTGTTTGCGTTTGATCCACTATCTCTAAACTCTCTCTCTCTTATATCTTGCATTGCTTTATATTGCATATATCCATATACTAGATATAGTTTGTGTGTGTCCACACTTGTGTTGAACCAAGATAGCATCATATAGCACCTCAATCTTAATCTAGAGGAGCAGTTATAGACCCTTCACGGGGAATTCGGACTCACTCTTGGTTACACATAGTTGTTGCAATTGAGATTTAAATTCAGCATCATTTGTCTTTAGATTAGCTAGTACACCTATTCATCCCCCATAGGTATATTTCAATTGGTATCAGAGCTTGGTACTCTTGATTTTGGTCTAACAACCTTGATTTAAAGATCTTCATTTTAGCTAATCACAATATTTGTTTACACACACACATGGATTTCATGATACCTCCTATGTTTGACATTCTTAACATCCAAACTTGAAAAGTTAAGATGTCTATGTACCAAAAGCCTAGGTATTTATCTTTATCTTGCCACTATTAAAGATTCTTATTGTTTAAATGGCAAACAACTTGAGGCTAACACAAAAGTCATCCATGCTTTAAAGTCAACCCTAAATGATGAATATTTATCTAGGGTTTTTAACTTTGATTCAGTTTTTGTAGTATGGAACACACTTGTCTCCTTGGTGAACAAAAGCAATACTATATGGGGAGTGACTCGGATGATGGAAGTGATGCTTCTAACATGTGCTATATGGTCCAAGGGGATGACCCCCTTGAGGTAAATTCTGAACCGAGTTAGAAGAAGATATTGACATGCCTTATGATGAGCTTGCATCTTTTTGTCAAAAACTTCTTAAAAAATATGAATTATTGAAGAAAGAAAAAGATTCTTTTAATAATAAATATGAAATTATTTCAAAAGAAAATGAATTTTTGAAAAGGAGAATATTTTCTTGTCTTCAAAATTAAATGACATTTGTGAAGGAAACAATTCATTGAAAAATAAAATTATTTTGGTGGAAAAAGAAAAAGAAATTGTTCTGAAAGAAAATAACTCTTTGAAAAAGAAAATTATTTTAAAAGAAAAAAATATTTCTAAGAAGAAAAGGATTGTTGAATCTCATGCTCATGTCTCTTCTTTCAAAATTAATAATGATATTTGCAATATGAAGAAGAATATTGATTATTTGGGCTCCATTTTGAGCCAATGTGCATTTAAACATAATAAATTGGAATCTATATTTCGCAAGAAATAAATTACACACAGCATGCACATCCTACAGGCATACACCTCATGTACACTATGATCACACCCATTCTCATATGTATACTAGAGTGTACATATGTACACATTGTGTCCGCAAAGGTCATCGTGCAAGATTTTACTTTGATAGATTAAATTCTATAAATTTTGCAAATAATAATGTTTGGGTTCCATTTGTTTCTAACCCTCGTGGACCCAAAAAGATATGGGTACTAAAATCTTCAACTCTTGTGCTTGATGTAGGTGTGGGCTCTCACAAAACGTAAGAGGGTTCGTGCCTCGGCGGTGCATGTATGAGCTAGATGGACATACCAAATTGATGCATCGCTATCAAGGATGTTTGGTGGAGAGGACCACTATGTTTTGGAGATCTAGAGATTGGTTCACTGGTTTTGGTAACTATCTCTAGCTCCTATTTTTGTTTACATGCCTTCATATAAATATTTTCAGCATGTCTTGGGTTTCAATGTTCATTATATTAAATACAATATTATTTAGACATGTGATATACATTGATAGTCTTTGAGATACACATATATTCATATGGATTCATATTTTGTGTTCTCACTATTGTTTAACTGCTATGCATATACTAGTTCTAAACACGTGCATTTAGTCTAATAACCTTGTTTGTTCTGTACTTCATGTGGTGATTACTTGTTTAGATGTAGTTTTCGTTAAAACTTATGTTTATACTTGTATAAGTAGTGATCTACACTTGATTATTATTGTTTGTACTTCATTGATCATTTGTACTCATTATATGTATATGTATAACCTAATTTTGATGATTCTTTCATTTATACTATTTTCCCTATTTTTGTATATATTTAACTTTATGTATATGTTATTTTTATCTAAAACTAATAGATATACATGTATATCTTAGAGCCAGTTGCTTTCATGCAATATATGTTTGTGGACTAGTCTATATTTAGATATGTATGTATACCTTTAATTTCAACAAAACATACATATACCTTGAAGTTTGTTTGAATTTTGATGAAAAATAAATTTGTATGATTTTCATATATTTTGATATTTTGAGCTTTTCTGTTTATTTTCATGAATATGCTATTCACATGATTCTCATGCACTCACATTATTTTTGTTTACTCATGACTTTGTTTTCATGAGCTTTATATGAGTTTTATAAATCTTGAGTGACAATTTTTGTGTACTTGCAATGTTTCATAACATATATATGATTTGGTTTCATTTTTGAAGGATCTTTAACTAGTTTTTTTTAAATTATTTTAAACTAATTTCTTGATTCTTCAATTGGTAGAGTTTTCAAACATATTAGATTATTTTCAAACTTTTATTTTTGAAAACCCTTACCATCAAAGGGCGGTTAGATGGGCGACCATGCCTTATATACCCTTATTGAATATCTTTTAAACTTGTGCATGAAAAAGGTGGTAGGTATGAATTATACACATAATTTTCATGGAATTTTATTTTTGTATACTCATATGTATTTCTTGTATATGTATGCTTCAAATTTCAATTGGTATCAATATTTTTCATGCATACATATATATGATTTGATTGTGCTTATTTTTCAATGTCTTTACAATTTTTTTTTAAAAAGTACAAATTATGTTTATGCTAAGCTCGAATTTATTCTAAATGTTAATTGGTATCTTTACAAACTTATGCATTGATTTCAATTGGTATTTATTTGGTATCAAAATGTACTTCATATTTCACCTTCAATTGGTATCAAAATCTACTATTGGTATCTTAAATTTTTTTCTCTACAAGTGGTACCAACATTTATTTTTGTCAACTACTATTTGATTTCATTGGTATCATAATTCATTTGTTGGCTTCAAGAAATTTTAAAAATTTATTTTAAAAGTGGCTTCAAAATTTGTTGATATATATTGCCTATATGCAAGGGGAACTTAACATCTCCTCTATATATAGATTCATGTTGAGTGTATTTTTCATATTAACATAATTGACCTCTCTTTGTTATGTAGCACATGTGTATAGGGGGAGCTTAACATCTCCGCTTATACATTGTATATTATGCTTTATGTGGGTTAAGGTCTAGTCATCCCTTCTCCATTTAATGCAAGTATGCAGGGGGAGCTAACTTATTGTCTCTCCTCTTCATGAATGTATATCGCATATACATCCTTATTGTTTGATTGACTTCACTCCTTTATCGATAAATTGACAAAAAGCAGGAGAAGACTTTAAAGAGCTTATATATGTATGCTTAATATTGGTATTTATGCACATATGTTTGTGTTTAGTTTATGCATTTTATTGAATATCTATTTGTTTATTGCTATGCATAAGTTAAGGGGGAGCTTCTATGAAGCTTATCTTTAATCCATGCATATATAACTCTTGAGTTTTATCATCATCAAAAAAGGGGAGATTGTTGGCCCAAAGGCCCATCACTCTAGTTTTGATGATGATTAACTCATGTAGTTATAGTACTAATGATCTCGTGTTTATACAGTTTCAGATTCACTATCAAGATCTTAGTAAGTGTTTAGCTTCAACAAAGGTGTTTTTGAGCTAACATATGTAGATTCAAGAGCTCGCGCGTCAAGATCGCATCTAGCACTCGGATGGAGTCAAACTCTTTGGATTGTGTTTGGGTCGAGTCGGCTTGGAGAAGGAGTTCTACAAGAAGACTTCGGTTTGTTTAGTTTTAGTTTGTGTTTAGATCTTGTGTAAGATAGACTAGTGTTGAACTCAAGTTCACATACACACAAGTTCACTAAATTTGGTTTTTAGTTTAACTAGTTTTGGATTTCAAGTACATATATATATGGTTTTCATGAATAGATAGAATCTTAACAAGTTTACATGGTTTAGCGTATATTGGATTTCATCTATATACATCTATACTTCATATATCTAGAAAACTTATTTTGATGATTATATTTCATGTATTTAGAGTTTTGTAATTAACAAAACTTATTTTGGATTTAATGTCAAAAACATAAATATACCTTTTATATGTGTATTGGATTCTATCCATACACTCTATGCTTCAAAAGAGTTTAAATATTGTGTTTTTATGTTTATACAAATTTGATAAAAATCGGATTTTCATTTCAAAGTTTGGTTTTTAGAAAATACCGATTTTTGTATTAAAGTTTAATTTCTATATCACAAAAATAGTTCAAATAGTTTTTAATATGTATTGATTTTTGGTCACACATATTTGTTATTCAAATATTTATAAGAACTTATTTTTGTGAAATTTATGAGATTATATGAGATTTTATAGGTGTTAAAGAGATCATGTTTCAAGTCCTATATCTTAGCCTGAGCCTGTTGGCGGTCGACCGACTAGTCGACCGGACCAAATGTTTGTTGGGAGAAATTTGAGGGCGTGTAAATTCTTTATTTAACTGTAAAGAAAGTTACAACAACAATCAAAATTTCCGACTACAAGAGAGAGAAGTGTTGGCCAAAAGGTTACACTCTCAATTTGTTTAAGTTTTGATGATAACAAAACACATAGAAACTATATGGTACTAATAAGTTTGTTTAAAGATGAGTTTCAGGTTAGTACCATTTATGAAGGCCATTGCTTAGCTATTGCAAGGTTTCCTAGGTTTATGGAGCTAATAAGGCTAATGACGCAAGAGGAAGTGTCCATAGAAGAGAAGGCTCTAGCATGGCATTGCATGGCTCAGGACTTCATTAGATTTGTTTTTAATTTTATAGTTTGTTAAAGAATAGTGAATAGGTTTGAAGCTCAAAATTCCTACACACAAGTTTTTGCGCACATGTCTTTTCTAAAAGTTTCTCCTATATATATATATATATATATATATATATATATATATATATATATATATATATATATATATATATATATATATATACAAAATGTTTTTAAATATAGTCTATTACTTATAACTCCATTTTGTGTATTATACCTAGTCATGATCAAAACTATTTTGTAATCTATCAAAATCTCTTCAAAATCCTTTTCAAAACTCAGCTTTTGACCTGAGGCGGTCGACTGGCCGGTCGACCGACTCTGTTTCACGTCAGATCGGTCCACGGGACTTCTGACCGTTGGGTGCGTGCATGTGTGCACGTCTCCCGGTCGACCGGGCGGTCGACCGGACCCCATTTCGGTCGACCGACCTTCGGCCGACTGAAAGCCATCAACTCTCTGTTTGTTTCGGTCGACCGGGCGGTCGACTGTGGGCCACAACGGTTTTATTTTTTGAAAACCCGGTCGACCGGCCGGTCGACCGAGGCTGTATTTCAGCCTTAACGGCTACATTTTAAAACACGTTTTTAATGGGGTGTTTTGTCTCTAAACGAGCTTAGGGGCTGGTTTCTGGGTCAAATACTTCCTAATTACTTATTATACTAGTTTACCCTTTAATCTCTAGCTCTATCCTATAAATAGGGTTGATTAGGGTTAAGGTTTTTACAACAATCATTTGCAAAAATATTCAAAGTTTAAAGGCTTTCAAAAGAGTTTTCATTCTCTGTTTTTGTGCTGAAAAATCTCTCATTTCTGAAGCTTTTGATTCTAAACTCTCTTCAAATTCATTTTCTTTTTCCACTTACAATACTTGAGCTTCAATCCTACACATTGTTCTATAGGGTTTTTGTAAGGGAAAAAGATTTTTCAAAAGAGGGTTTGTGGTCTTTTGATCACCAAGAGAAACTTGTATTCGTGATTGAGGAGTTGGGTACTCCGGTGTGATTGTAACTCTTTGTAAAGTTATAGTGGTTGGAAATCCTTCTGGGTGAAGGCGGAGACGTAGAGCTGGGTGCTCGAACCTCGGAAAAATTCTCTGTGTTTGCGATTGGTTTACTTGCTTTAATTCCTTACTTTATATTCATTGCTTCATTTAATTGCTCTACATATTCATTGCTATATTCACTTGTTTCATATTCATATTGTCGATCAAATACTCATACAACAAGATTGCAATATGCACCTCAAACTCTTATCTAGAGGAATCACGAGGAAGGAGTTCAGAGCCCTTCATGGGGTATTCGGCTTCTAGTCTTGTTTCGGGTGATCGTTGCTTCATCACTTTTAAATTGTGCATTGTTTAGCATTATCACCTATTCACCCCCTCTCTAGGTAATTTCAATTGGTATCAGAGCTAGGACTCTAGATTTTGGCTTAACATCCTTAGAGAGATCCTAAAATTTGCTAATCACTACTTGCATACTTTCATTCATACACTAGTAAAAATGGCTGACAACATTAAGACCCCTCCTAAATTTGATGGACTCAATTTTTTCATTTGGAAGGTTAGGATGACTATCTTTCTACAATCTCTAGGTAGTTTAGTGGCTAAATCTTTGACCAAATCTTATAGTAGACCCGAAAGTGAGGAGAGCACTTGGTCCGAGTTTACCTCTAAGGAATATGAGGCTAATTCTAAGGCTCAAAATTCCCTTCTCACCGCCTTGAATGAGGATGATCTAACACGGGTTATACATTGCCAATCCGCCTATGAGATTTGACAACACTTATTGGCCACTCATGAGGGGACATCACAAGTCAAGAGAGCTAAAATAGATCTCTTGCGTTCCCAATATGAAAGTTTTAAAATGCTTGAAGATGAGTCTATTGATACTATGATTACCAAGTTTACTAAGATTACTAATGCTCTTTCTTCTCTAGGTGATGATATAAGCAATGACCAAAAGGTGCGCAAAGTGATTCGAGCTCTTCCTTCATCATGGGAGATCAAGGCTACCACCTTAAAGGAGTTGGGAGTTGAATGATAAAGATGAGATGGATCTCGTAAGTCTTATTGGAAACCTAAAGACTCATGAGATGGAGAAGAAGGCAAGAGAAGAAGCGGTACCTCAAAAGAAGAAGTCCATAGCTTTCAAGTCTTCCTCTTCCAACTATGATGATGAAGAAGATGAAGAAGATGATGAAGAGCTATCTCTCTTTGTAAGAAATGCAAAGAGAATATACCGCAGGAATAAGCTCAATTATAGAAGATAAATGGAAGGGAAAGAGGAGAAAAGGATCATATGCTACAATTGTCGGAAACCCGGTCACATCATGGCCGATTGCCCGATTTCAAGAAAAAGATGATCACCTCCTTGAAGCAAAAGCGGCCAGTTGAAAAGAAGGTATACAAAGCTACTTGGGATTCAGAAAGTGAATCCGAAGATGAGGTCGACATGGCAAATATGTGTTTCATGACAAACACACCTAAGGTAACTTCTCAACCACTTGATGTTGAAAATGAAATAAGTAGAGAAATGCTAGATCATGCTTTTATTGAACTCTCTGAAAGTTATGATGATAAAAAGGTAGAGTGTTCTAAATTGAAAAAGGAAATTGAGTTGCTTAAAATCAACTTGCAATTGTTTCAAAAGAAAAGGAAGAAATTTCTTCTAGTCTTATTTCAACTAAAAGAGAATTTGATGCTTATAAAGTTACTTGTAAAGCTAAATTTCCAAAAATTGATGAAAATGAATTATCCTTGTTAAAGGTTAAAATCAATGATTTTGGAAATGTTTTAAAAGATTGTTCTTTTAATACTAAGAAATTAGAGGAAATATTTTCAAAGAAGCACACTCCACATGTTAAGAATGATAAAACAACCCATGCTAAAAATTCTCATGTTCATCATGCTAACACTTCACATAAACTCATGTTAAAACTACTCATGCTCAAAATTCACATGTTCGTAAGTCACACACTCATTATGCATTTAAATATGAAAGAGTTTATAGATGCACTTATTGTGGTCGGAATGGCCATTTAGCTAAATTTTGCTATGATCAAATAAATACGACAAATAATCTTGTATGGGTTCATGACACTAACACTTTAGGACTCAAGAAAATATGGGTACCAAAATCAAGTCCTAAATTATTTGATGTAGGTACACACCAAGGCTCCAAGACGTAAGGAGCGGTGGTACCTTGATAGTGGTTGTTCAAGACATATGACATGGGATATCAACAACTTCACAACCCTATCAAGGTACGTTGAAGGTGGCACCGTCACCTTCGGAGATGACTCCAAAGGCACCATCATCGATATAGGTAACATTCAAATTGGTGCATCTCCTTTAATAGAGAATGTTGTTCTTGTTGATGGACTTAAACATAACTTGCTTAGTATAAGTCAACTTTGTGATCATGGTCTTAAAGTTGTGTTTGATGATTCTTCTTGCAAAATTTTTGATTGTAAAACCAATGATTGTATTCTCACCGTTTTTCGTGATAATAATGTCTATATTATTGACATGCTTAATTTGAATTGTTCTACTAAATGCTTGAATGCTTTTGATGAGGTTTCTTGGCTTTGGCATAGAAGATTAGGACATGCATCTTTTGATCATCTTGCTAGAATTAATTCTAAGGAATTGGTGAAGGGTATTCCTTGCTTGAAGTTTGAGAAAGACCGCATTTGTAATGCATGCCAACTTGGGAAACAAACCAAGTCTTCCTTCAAACCAATCAAGGATATCATGTCAACTAGGCCATTAGAATTAATTCACATGGATCTTTTTGGATCAACTAAAACTAAAAGCTTAAACGGAAGTAGATATGTATTTGTTTTAGTTGATAATTTTTCTCGGTTCACTTGGGTTTTCTTTTTGGAACACAGATCAAACTTTTTCGCATTTTAAGATTTTTTGAAAAGGGTTGAAAAAAAAAAGGGTTTTCGATTTTAAAAATAAGAAGTGATAGAGGTGATGAGTTTGTTAACCAACTCTTCATGACTTATTGTGATGAAAGGGAATTAAGCATGAAATGTCATGTCCTAGAACTCCACAACAAAATGGAGTAGTAGAAAGGAAGAATTGAACTCTTCAAGAAATGGGTAGGACTATGATAAGTGAATATGGCCTCCCTCAATATTTATGGGCCGAGGCCATAAACACCGCATGCTACATATCAAACCGTATTTATTTGTGTAAAAATACTTTCAAGACATCTTTTGAAATTTATAATTTAAGGAAACCTAATGTTTCATACTTTAAAGTTTTTGGATGCAAGTGTTTTGTTTTGAATACTAAAGATAACTTGGGTAAATTTTCTGCTAAGGCCTATGAAGCTATATTTGTTGGATATTCTAGTACTAGCAAAGCTTATAGAGTATTCAATAAATCCTCTCTTACTATTGAAGAATCCATGCATGTTAAATTTGAAGAATCTAATGTTGTTGTTGAGAATGTTGTAGAGTTTGACTCATTAGGTGAGGACATGGAGAAGCTATCCTTGAAGGACTCACCCATTCAAGAAGAAAAGCAAGAATCCATTGGTGAAGTTCAAAAGGATGAAGTGGAAAGCTCTCAACCACTTCCTAAAGATTGGAGATATGCTACAAATCATCCCAAGGATCTCATCCTAGGTGATGTATCTAAAGGGGTAACTACTCTCTCCAAACTCCATGACTTGTGTGGTAATTTTGCATTCATTTCTCATTTTGAACCCAAAACATCCTCGAAGCCGAGGGTGACTCATATTGGTTGCTAGCTATGCAAGAAGAGCTCAATCAATTTGAGCGCAACCAAGTCTAGCATCTTGTTCCTAGACCCCACGATAGACCAATAATTGGTACTAAGTGGATTTTTAGGAATAAGATGGATGAGTCAGGAAATGTTATTAGGAATAAAGTTAGGTTAGTGGCCCAAGGTTACACTCAAGTTGAAGGAATTGACTTTGAGGAGACCTTTGCACCCATAGCACGGCTTGAAGCCATACGGATTACACTAGCTTTTGCATCTTTTAAAAATTTAAACTTTTTCAAATGGATGTAAAAAGTGCATTTTTAAATGGTTTTATAAATGAAGAAGTTTATGTTGAACAACCTCCCGGTTTTGTTGATCATGTTCATCCTAATTTTGTTTTTAACTTGATAAAGCTTTGTATGGTTTAAAGCAAGCTCCTAGAGCTTGGTATGAAAGGCTTTCTAGTTTTCTTCTTTCAAATGATTTTGTTAAAGGCAAAGTAGACACAATATTATTTACTAAGCATGTTGATAGTGACATTCTTATAGTGCAAATTTATGTTGATGATATAATTTTTGGTTCTACTAATGAGTTTCTTTGCAAGGAGTTTGAAAAGTGTATGCAACGTGAATTTGAGATGTCTTTAATGGGTGAATTAAATTTCTTTCTTGGACTCCAAATCAAGCAAATGCGGGATGGGATATTCATATATCAAGCCAAGTACTCAAAGGAACTCATAAAGAAATTTGGACTTGAAGGTTCGAAAATTTGCAACACTCACATGGCAATTACCACCAAGCTTGATAAGGATGACCAAGGTAAATGTGTTGATATTAAGTTATATAGAAGCATGATTGGTAGTTTGCTGTATTTAACGGCTAGTAGGCCGGATATCATGTTTTGTGTGTGTCTTTGTGCTGGATTCCAATCGTGTCCTAAAGAGTCTCATCTTATTGTGGTAAAACGCATCATTCGTTATATTAAGGGCACTATTGGAATGGGTCTTTAGTATCCGAAAACCGGAGATTTATCAATGACGAGTTTTTCGGATGCCGACTATGCGGGTTGTAGAGTGGATAGAAAGACTACTAGTGGAACATGTCAATTTCTTGATAATTGTCTTGTTTCATGGTCCTCTAAGAAACAAAATTCGGTAGCCCTCTCAACCGCCGAGGCGGAGTATGTTGCGGCGGGGGCTTGTTGTGCATAAGTCCTTTGGATGAAACATACTCTCCTTGATTATGATTTGCATTATGACCATATAAAAATATTTTGTGATAATACTAGTACTATTCATATGACTAAGAATGCAAATCAACATAGTAAGACCAAGCACATTGAGATTAGATATCACTTTCTTAGAGATCATTTTGAGAAAGGTGATATAGAGATTGATTATGTTTCTTCGGATTTGCAACTTGCCGATATTTTCACTAAACCACTTGATTTTAATAGATTTTCCTTTATATGTGGTGAACTTATTGTTTGCGTTATTGAATAAAAATGTTTTTCTTATTTCTTTATCCCTTTTTGATGTATGACAAAAAGGGGGAGAAATATGGGTATGATAAGTTCTTGTATATGAGTTCTAAAACATGAGTTTATATTATATATGGTTTTGCAAGTGTTTTATGTCTCATAGTTTTTGATGGTTTTTGCTTTATGGTTTTTGAAATTCAAATTGCTTTTACTTGTTTAATATATCATAATTTGAGGGAGAGTTTTACCTCTCTCTTTATATCTTTTTGATATAGCCTATATGTTTTGTCATCATCAAAAAGGGGGAGATTGTTGGCCCAAAAGGTTACACTCTCCATTTGTTTAAGTTTTGATGATAACAAAACACATAGAAGTTATATGGTACTAATAAGTTTGTTTAAAGATGTGTTTCAGGTTAGTACCATTTATGAAGGCCATTGCCTAGCTATTGCAAGGTTTCCTAGGTTTATGGAGCTAATAAGGCTAATGACGCAAGAGGAAGTGTCCATAGAAGAGAAGGCTCTAGCATGGCATTGCATGGCTCAGGACTTCATTAGATTTGTTTTTAGTTTTATAGTTTGTTAAAGAATAGTGAATAGGTTTGAAGCTCAAAATTCCTGCACACAAGTTTTTGCGCACATGTCTTTTCTAAAAGTTTCTCCTATATATATATACAAAATGTTTTTAAATATAGTCTATTACTTATAAACTCCATTTTGTGTATTATACCTAGTCATGATCAAAACTATTTTGTAATCTATCAAAATCTCTTCAAAATCCTTTTTAAAACTCAGCTTTGACCTGAGGCGGTCGACCGACTCTGTTTCAAGTCAGATCGGTCAGATCGGTCGACCGACCGGTCGACCAGGATTCTGACCGTTGGGTGCGTGCATGTGTGCACGTCTCCCGGTCGACCGGGCGGTCGACCGGACCCCATTTCGGTCGACCGACCTTCAGTCGACTGAAAGCCATCAACTCTCTGTTTGTTTCGGTCGACCGGGCTGTCGACCGTGGGCCGCAACGGTTTTATTTTTTGAAAACCCGGTCGACCGGCCGGTCGACCGAGGCTGTATTTCAGCCTTAACGGCTACATTTTAAAACACGTTTTTAATGGGGTGTTTTGTCTCTAAACGAGCTTAGGGGCTGGTTTCTGGGTCAAATACTTCCTAATTACTTATTATACTAGTTTACCCTTTAATCCCTAGCTCTATCCTATAAATAGGGTTGATTAGGGTTAAGGTTTTTACAACAATCATTTGCAAAAATATTCAAAGTTTAAAGGCTTTCAAAAGAGTTTTCATTCTCTGTTTTTGTGCTGAAAAATCTCTCATTTCTGAAGCTTTTGATTCTAAACTCTCTTCAAATTCATTTTCTTTTTCCACTTACAATACTTGAGCTTCAATCCTACACATTGTTCTATAGGGTTTTTGTAAGGGAAAAAGATTTTTCAAAAGAGGGTTTGTGGTCTTTTGATCACTAAGAGAAAACTTGTATTCTTGATTGAGGAGTTGGGTACTCCGGTGTGATTGTAACTCTTTGTGAAGTTATAGTGGTTGGAAATCCTTCTGGGTGAAGGCGGGGATGTAGAGCTGGGTGCTCGAACCTCGAAAAAATTCTTTGTGTTTGCGATTGGTTTACTTGCTTTAATTCCTTGCTTTATATTCATTGCTTCATTTAATTGCTCTACATATTCATTGCTATATTCACTTGTTTCATATTCATATTGTCGATCAAATACTCATACAACAAAATTGCAATACGCACCTCGAACTCTTATCTAGAGGAATCACGAGGAAGGAGTTCAGAGCCCTTCACGGGGTATTCGGCTTCTAGTCTTGTTTCGGGTGATCGTTGCATCATCACTTTTAATTTGTACATTGTTTAGCATTATCACCTATTCACCCCCCCTCTAGGTAATTTCAAGAAGATGTTCAAGCTCAAATCTTCTCTTTGTTTAATGTTGGGCTCTTGTTGTGGCTGTGGAACGTAACTCTTATTTTTCGTTGACCAGGTGTGCGTCACAGTCTTCTTGGAATCCTCTTTTCAGACTATGGACGGAGTAGCACAGCTCCTCTCCAATAAAATCTCAAAGAGATTTGAGGCAAAAAAAACTTGTACTCAGCAAGTTGTTAAAAGAGTTGAACTCTTAAGTGTTTCTCAGCTAGAAGCTCTGATCAAGATTCAACACTTAGCGACCAAAAACTTTTTTCTTACCCTCTCAGTATCAAACTGAGCTATTTATAGGGGTTTCAGGGGATATAACTGTCCCTTAAAAACCCTCCATAATGGGGGTTAACTCCTTTATTACATGTGCAGTAATTGACCCAGTAATGAGGGCAATTATAACCGAGACGCAGGGTTCCTTTATAGTTGAAATGCGGACTTCGAGCCCCACGTTTAGCCGTTGAGGTAACGCTTTTGGTTGAAACGCGAGCTTCAAGGTCTGCGTCAAGCTTTATGTGAGACGCGGGCTTCTGGCTCTGTGTCTTGGCCGTTGCAGTGAATAGGAGACACAGGTTTCGACCATTGCATCTTGGTATTACAGTGACGCTGAAGTGCGGCTTTCAAGCTCTGCATCTTGGTTATTGCAGTGAAGCAGAGACGCGGATTTTGACCCCCGCGTCTTGCAGCTGCGCTAGTGACTATGGTTAGCCTTGCGCCTAGAGTTTGAACTCTGCTTTCTGATGACTTGTCCTCAGTGATTTTTGGACAGTCTACAGAACCCCCTTGAAAGTTTTTGATATTCGCGGTTGGCTGGGATAGATTTTGAAATACTTTTGACTTTAGTTGAATTCATACTTATCATGATTGGACTGACAATCATTTGAGATGCTCTGAGCTTGATCATGTCTGGAATGTGATTTTCGTGAGTGTACTGTAAAAGCCTTTGAAGGCACCAGAGATGATTGTCGTAAGTATCAAGATACGTAGTCCAGACCTCCTCAGTGCTCTGAGCTGATTGTTGATGTACTGTTGAACTGGGGATAAACAGTCGTCTGCTTGTGCCAGTGTACTGTTAAACTGATTGTAGAAGTAAAGACTGAATGCAAGTCTTGTAGACGCAGAGATCATATTGCCTTAGGAACGTAGACCTCGTTTGACATGGAGACGCATCTCTCACCTTGCTGAAGAGGATATAGTCTTCGAAGTGGAGACGCAGTCTTTGAAGTGAAGAAGCAGCTCTCACTTTGCTGAAGAGACGCGACCTTTAGAGGGACCAACTTTGTTAAACGCGAGACCAGCGTTCTGGGCGCGTTGCCACGTTTTTGGTGGAGTTGAGGGGACATTTTTCCCTTAACGAGCGAAATTCGTGTTCGTTCAAGACGCGTGCCAAGCTTCGGGCGAAGATTAGGCCTCGAGACATGCGTCGCGTATCTCTGCGGATCACTGTGTCTATAAAAAGACAACAGTCTTTTAAGGGTCATCATTAAACTCTTCTTCTTCTCCGCTGAGCCTTGTGTCGAGAATTAGTAAAAGCTTAAAACTTTTTTCACTTTCCTTCGTCTTTAACACTGATTTCATGGTTGAAATGGCACCAAAGACCAAACATGCCGCCTCGTCCTCGAGCGCTGTTGCTCCAGAGGCTCAAATGGGCGGTCCTTCCACACAGGAGGCCCCCATTTCAGGAAATAAAATCATCTGAACTGATTTCCACTGCTAAAGGGGCTTGAAGAGTTTTCTTAACTCTTAAGTCTCTTCCGAATTTGAATCGCCAACACGAGGTCGTATTTAATTTTCAGACGCGGCTCTTATTTGTAGTGGAAACGCGGATAAGAGAAACGTGACTCTGCACTGTTGATGGAAATGCAGTTCTGACTCATCAAGAAAGACGCGCGAATGATAAACTCAGGCTGCACTGGGTTTATTATTGAGATGCGACTTTCGTTTGTAGTGGAGATGCAGACAAGAGAAACGCAGCTCTGAACTGTTGACGAAAACGCAGCTCTGGCTCATCAAGAGAGACGCGACTCTTACCTGTTTGGTGAGGACGCAGCTTTGGCTCATCAAGAGAGACGCGACTCTTAGCTATTTGGTGAGAACGCGACTCTCGCTCCTCAAGAGAGACGCGACTCTGGCTCTTTGAGAGGATGCGGCTCTAAAACGCAAACCTGCATTCTTTAATTTGATAAAAGGGACGCGGCCTTCAAGTTTGCGAAAGGACGGGGGCTTCAAGAGGCAATTCTGAATTTGTTGAGGAACGTGGTCCTGGCTCGCTGAGAAGACGCGGCTCTGGATCATTAAGAGGATACGGCTCTGGATCACTAAGGAGACGCGATTGTTGTTTCTTCAGTTAGATGAAAGGAACGCGACCCTCAGGTTTATGAAAGATCGTGGACTTATGGACGCGGCCTTTGAGTCTGTGCAAGAATGCGGACTTCGGGACGCAGCCTTCAAGTCTTATGAAAGGACGCGGAGTTCAGGACGCCTGATTGCTAAAATAAAGAAACAATCAATGAGTTAAGAATATACCGTGTAGCTTTTGGCTAACGGGTCGTGTCCACAAGGAGGGATGCGATGGAAGCTTTTCGGTGAATCGTTTAGAAACAAGGAGTTGTGTTCGCTTTTTATGAAAAAGAGAATGGAAAGAAAGAGATGAATGAAAGAAAATTTGCAACTTTTAGAAAAGGTTTTGGAGAAGGTGATTTAGAAAGCTTAGAAATTGTTTTGTTATTTGTAATAATAAAGAAAGTCTGGGCTCACTATCTAACTACTCAATTGTTCATTCTTCTCTTAAAATGTTAAGTCCCTCAAGTGATCATTTGCAAAACTTAAAGTTGATTTTTAGAAAGCTTTAAGTAAAGCACATAGGACAGTTAGAAGAGTTGAGTCTTTTTCTTCAAGAAATCGTTAGAATCGAATATTAAAACATCAAGCGCGAAGAAGCAAGAATGAATTAAAAACGATTCAAGACATGTTCGTGAAAGAGTTGTGAATTCAACCATCCATACCCATCCTCATGTGCCTTCAAGAACACTTTCAAAAAGAAAGGCTTTTAAGTGAGGCATGCATATGAGTCGTCGGGTCTTTTTCTTTAAAAACAGAAGAGAAGAAGAACAAGAGAGAGTTATGATAGCTAGCCCAGAAAAACGTTTAGTGATCCATAGAAAACAATGAAGACAACATAAACATTATGCAAACCATACCGTACTGCAAGTGGAAGAAAACTTGGCTCGACTTTTATATTGCTGTCACTTCAATCTTCAAGTACAAGCTCCAGTCCTCTCTCTCACAATTTTGATACTGGACTACAAATTTAAAAGCAAGATTACAACTTTCGTTCTAGCTAACAAAGAGCCTAAATCCTAAGAAATAAATACAAAACTTAATCCTAGTCTTCACTACATTTTTCTTTGCTGAAACCCATATTTATAGCCAAAAACCAAACGAGGAAGATCCCGGGAAGATTGGGGGAGCAAACACTCCCCAACAGAATCTTGTTGGCTGTGGAAACGCGGCCCGGCCCTGGTGTGGCTAGGTGGCCACACCAAAAGGGGGAAGTTGCTGGTTTGGTATTTGGCCCGTATCTGCTGCTGGTTTTCTTGTTTCTGCTCCAAACTGTTGACGAAACAGCCTTGATTGTGTGGCTTCAACCGCTCGATTCAGGGAGGATTCTTCTCAACCTCTTGATATGCCAAGATTTAGCCCTGATTTTCTTCATTTCGAATTTATTCTGAATTAATTCAGAATTTGGTGGGCTTTTGGGCTTGTTTCTCTTTTCTTTTTATAAGCACTTGGGCCTACATTTAGCAAAGAAAGGAAACTTATTAATAGGATTTATTAGCTAAAAAGTATGGTAAGGTGACAATATATATGCAACATATGTGACAAATCACACCCCAAACTTATCTTTTGCTCGCCCTCTAGCAAAACATCAGACTAATTCTAATCAATTATTAGACCACTTTCGCAGGTCACTCGATTGCACTGAGCATGTGCAACAAGCCGTTAAACCTCTAGGTTACCCCTAGAGGACGAGTTTTGTCTCGTGAGAGTTTTCAGTGGATTGCACCCACAAAATCCAAAAAGAAAGAGAAAGAAGTTAGTATTTTTGAAAAGCATTTTGAAAAGAGAAAATATTTGAAGTATATTTGTAAGGCTTTAAGTAATCTATAAGTCATAGGAATATCAATTTTTTCATTCCTAAACTTAGTCTCTATTTAAAAACATGTCATCAATTAAAGTAAGGCGTCAAACTGTACTTCTCATCTAGTCTATTAATTTACCCTGAGTCGTATGCACCATCGTGACTGTGAAGTTGACTAAGGGTTCTTTAACATTAACTCCTATGCCTTATCTTTATTTTTGGTGAAATTTATTCCTCAATTTCATTAGGCTTTCTAATCTGCCCATGTAACGAGCATTCAGTCGGTGACACCCAAACCGGACAGTTTTAGGGCATCGGGTGAGAAAACACCCCTAAGGAGTTAAACACTCGAGCAGATAAGGCCACAAAACCAAGGTTTCTATTTATACGATGTACCCCTTTTAGGCGTGAATTCTTATGCTTCATGAGGCATAAATACCCAGCTTAATCAGAGGACACATTTTTTTTTTTCAAACTTATCTAATTATCTTTTGCATAAATACTAAGGCTTGCTTAGGCCAAAGCACCTAGCTAATCAATAATTAGACTTGTTTTTTTTTCATAATATATATTCTTTATAAGACATAAGAGTCTCTGTTTTTAAACCCTAAGTGTGTAAGTGTATTTAGTGTGCATGTGTCATCAAGATAAATATCAAGACTAAATTACTTTCACAAATTTTCTTCCTGACCCTAAAAATCAAACAAGTTATCTCATTTTGACTAAGTGTAAGAATCCTAATTATGATTCTCCTATTCCTTAAAATTGACTTAATTTCTTACAAAAAATATATCAAAATATTGTTCTACCCCTCCAAAAAGTTTTTTTTTGTTTTTTGTTTTTTATATATATATCTATTTTTTTATTTTATATATCAGTCATGTTAGAACCCTCCCCCACACTTATCTCATGCATTGTCCTCAATGTATGAAAGAAATGTATACATGCATGAAATGAAATGTAAAAGAGGTGCATATATTATACAGAAAAATGTACAACATCAAGTTTCACCCATACCTAGAGCTTTTTCGGTCTTATCCCTCTAGCTCTCTGCCCATCATTCCAATGGGTCCTCTTTATAGGGCACAGTGGGGAGGCCAAGTGTTTTGTCATTTTAGCTTCCTGCCTCCCCAGTTTCACCTTCGTTAGGTGTTTCTTCCTCATATTGCCACAATCATTATTCAAAAATTTACCACCACCACCTTTCTCAATTGGAACTTCCTCATTATGAATGCCTAGAAATTCTAACTCAGTTCCATAGATCTCCTCAAAGCTTAAATCAACACTTTCACCTGAAAATGTATAATTAATCAATTGATCCCTAGTTGGTTCATCCAAACACATGAGCTCTTCTTCGAAAAGGTTTTCAAAGAGTATGTAAATCAGAGGTTCTTGAACTATATTCTCATGCGACCTATTATTGGTTGGCTCATCGAAAGTGAAGATATTCAAATCAAATTTACCCTTTTCAAAGGGTACTTTAACATTGGGATCTCCGACATATGCCTTCTTATCAAGATAATCGCCTTCATTGAATAATTCACTAAGAAACAGCGACTCATCTTCTGTATCTTCACTTTCTTTATCATAATTATTTTCAACAAAATTTACCTCAAATGTTTGATCCCTTATCTTACGAGGTTGTTTTTCAAGGTTGAAGACATTGACTTCTCTAGTCATGTCCCCAAAAGTTAACCTCATGAACCCATTCCTACAATTGATGATGGCATTGGCAGTAGCAAGGAATGGTCGCCCTAGGATAACAGGAGTTTGAGCCCTATGATTGGAGTTAGACACAGGTTGTGTCTCAAGAACTATGAAATCAACATGGTAAATAAACTCCCCAACCCGGATGAGGACATCATTAATCTCCCATTTTGGAACTTTCACTGAACGGTCAGCCAGTTGGATAGTGACTCGAGTTGGACTAAGATCGCCCAACCCGAGTTGTTGATAAAATTAGAATGGAAGCAAGTTGATACTTGCCCCCAAGTCAAGAAGTGCACGACTAATCTCGGCTTGTCCTATTGTGCAGGCAATAGTTGGACTACCTGGATCCTTGTACTTGACAGGGATCGGACCCGATAATAGCTCACTAATGTTAGTGGCTAAGAAGACCTTTTTAGGTACATTAGTCTTTCTCTTCTTGGTGCACATGTCCTTAAGAAATTTAGCATAAGATGGGACTTGTTGGATGGCATCAAGAAGTGGCACATTGATCTTCACTTGATTAAAGATCTCAATTATCTTATCCATGTGCGGATTTTGCTTGTTTTTCAGCCTATTAGGAAATGGTGCTATAGGCTGGTGCACATGACTGGTTGACTTATCTTTTTCAGATTCATCAACTTTAGGAGGGGTGGGATTAGATGAGGTGGATGCTGAAGTGTGATTGTGCTGACTAGGATTAGGTGGTGTTGACACTTTGTTATCAACTTTCTTTCCCGACCTCAATGTATGAACAGCATTACATTGATTTAGTGATTGATCCTCAACCAAATGAGCTTGTTGTGAATTCTTAGGATTCATAATTGGTTGACTGGGCAAAGTACCCTTTTGCCTCTCATGTTGTGGGTTGGCTAACTGGCTCATCTGACCCTCTAGCCTCTGTATTGTTTGCAGGAGAGAATCTTGATTCTTCATGTACCTTTCCATATTTCTCTCAAAATCAGTCATTCTCCTTTCGAGTTGAGGATTCTGGAAGGACGATGGTGGAGCTTGGTTGGGAAAACTTTGTTGATAATTTGAAAAATTGTTGGGAGAATTGTGAGGATGATTGGAAAAGTTGGGTTGATGATTGGAAGAATTATTGGAATGATGAAGTGGCTTGCATGGTTTGATCGTGGGTGGTCATTATTTTGATGGCTCCATGAGAAATTGGGGTGATTTCTCCAGCCAGGATTATACGTTGGAGCGTAAGGATCATTGTTCGGCCTTGAGAAGGCAGCATTCATCGGTTCAGGAAAATGTTGGTGAGCTTGAAATACAGGACACTCCTCAAAAACATAATTCATGGCCTGACAGTAAGTACAACCCAGAAGTTTGAAATTAGTTTGGGCTGACTTGATTGACTGGACTTGGTTCCTTAGTTTCTAGAGCTTCCAGTCTTCTCGCTAGGTTAGCTAACTTAGCCTCATTAGCTATGGATGATTCAATCGAATGGAGACCTCCTTTTGAAGAAATAGAGTTAGGATTTCTAGAGCTTTCACTAGTAGGTTCCCATTGGATGGTCTTTTCAGCTAGATTCTCATATAAATCCCACCCTTCATGCTATATTTCTGCAAGAATCCCTCTTGGCACATGCTTTCTAAGAGGGTCTTGGTCGAGTAGTCTAAACCGTCATAAAGAATTTGTATTGTCGCCATTTCTCTATTCTATGATAAGGACATTGGACAAGGAGGTCTTTGAAGCGTTCAAAGTACCTCCAAAACGGTTCACTTACTTGAACTGCATGATGTTCTTCCTAACGAGAGCGGTCTTGTGGATTGGATAGAATTTCTTCAAGAAGACCTTGATGAAACCATCCCAAGATGTGATAGAGCCTGCCGCCAAGCTGTAGAGCCATTTCTTAGCTAGGTCCTTAAGAGCAAATGGGACAAATCTCAATCTAATAGCATCATCTGCAAGGTGTGGGATTTTCATCATTAAGCATACTTCCTCAAATTCTCTTATGAAGAAATAAGCGTCTTCGGACTCTAAGCCATGGAATTTAGGGAGTGTATTGATGAACTGTGGCTTAAGCTCAAAATTGTGTTCACCAACCGATGGAAGTTGGATGCAGGATGGAAGTGATGTTCTAATGGGGTAAAACCTATCCTGCAAAGATGTCGGTCGATCCATAACTGAATCTGATCTTGTGTCGAACTTGGGTGGTGATGTGCTTCTAATTAACCTAGATGAATGAGGGTCTCTTGACCACACTTGCATACACAAACACAATCACAAACAAGTTCACCAATAGTCAAGAAAAGAAAACAACCAAGCCTAATCTAAGGTAATCTTGACCTAGACAACTCCTAACTGATTGATTGTCCACAGGAGGTATAATGTAGACTTTGACCACAAGCTAATCAGCCAGGTCAGGCAAGATTGGTGGTAGGTTATCTGTCAAAGACGTTCCTTAATTAAGTAACCACCAATCTTCGGGCTTTCGGCCCTTAATCCCTTTCCTAGACACTGATTCGGCAGGAGTCAAATTCCAACACTTTTCCCCCTTAGGATAATCTCCTAATGAGTTCGAGATGTCCCTAAGGCCAACGTCTATCAGATTTTACTTAGGCTTAGGTTGTGCGTGCTTGGAGATGGTTTGTGGGCTAAGGAAGGGTAATGACTTCCCCACCTTATCTTAACTTGGATTTTGCCCTTAGAATTGATTTGTGCAAAGTGTGCAAGATATAGAAAAGTAGCATTCAAAAGCAAATATCACCCAAGAATGTTTCCTAGACTATATGCTATGCATACATACCTTGTCTCCAGCTATCTTCAACAGTAAAGTAAAGGAATTGAAAAGACTCGTGCCTAGAATGCAAATGTCTAATTAAATTTTTAACTTTTCAACAAGTGTTTTACTGTTGACTTAAAATAGGGATGTTGGATAGAAGAAATAGCACAAATATGACATATAAAAACTTAAATTTTTGCGAGCAATATGTCCTGCAAAACAAAGTTTTTAGTAGTCCAATGAATTTTTTCAGATTTTGCAATGCAATTTCTTGAAATTCTGTTTCCTACTTTCGAGAGTAGGGGCACAGAATTTGCAAGTCTTCTTGGCAAAGCTTGATTGCTAAATCTTGATCTTCAAGTCCCTGAAACAACACACAAAACTTGTTAAAACAACTACACCGTTCCCTCCCCGGCAACGGCGCCAAAAATTGATTGCTAAAATAAAGAAACAATCAATGAGTTAAGAATATACCGTGTAGCTTGTGGCTAACGGGTCGTGTCCACAAGGAGGGATGCGATGGAAGCTTTTCGGTGAATCGTTTAGAAACAAGGAGTTGTGTTCGTTTTTTATGAAAAAGAGAATGGAAAGAAAGAGATGAATGAAAGAAAAATTGCAACTTTTAGAAAAGGTTTTGGAGAAGGTGATTTAGAAAGCTTAGAAATTGTTTTGTTGTTTGTAATAATAAAGAAAGTCTGGGCTCACTATCTAACTACTCAATTGTTCATTCTTCTCTTAAAATATTAAGTCCCTCAAGTGATCATTTGCAAAACTTAAAGTTGATTTTTAGAAAGCTTTAAGTAAAGCACATAAGACAGTTAGAAGAGTTGAGTCTTTTTCTTCAAGAAATCGTTAGAATCGAATATTAAAACATCAAGCGCGAAGAAGCAAGAATGAATTAAAAATGATTCAAGACATGTTCGTGAAAGAGTTGTGAATTCAACCATCCATACCCATCCTCATGTGCCTTCAAGAACACTTTCAAAAAGAAAGGCTTTTAAGTGAGGCATGCATATGAGTCATCGGGTCTTTTTCTTTTAAAAACAGAAGAGAAGAAGAACAAGAGAGAGTTATGATAGCTAGCCCAGAAAAACGCTTAGTGATCCATAGAAAATAATGAAGACAACATAAACATTATGCAAACCATACCGTACTGCAAGTGGAAGAAAACTTGGCTCGACTTTTGTATTGATGTCACTTCAATCTTCAAGTACAAGCTCTCAGTCCTCTCTCTCACAAATTTTGATACTGGACTACAAATTAAAAAGCAATATTACAACTTTCGTTCTAGCTAACAAAGAGCCTAAATCCTAAGAAAATAAATACAAAACTTAATCCTAGTCTTCGCTACATTTTTCTTTGCTGAAACCCATATTTATAGCAAAAAACCAAACGAGGAAGATCCCAGGAAGATTGGGGGAGCAAACGCTCCCCCAACAGAATCTTGTTGGCCGCGTTTCCGCGGCCCTGGTGTGGCCAGGTGGCTATACCAAAAGGGGGGAAGTTGCTGGTTTGATGTTTGGCCCGTATCTGCTGCTGGTTTTCTTGTTTCTGCTCCAAACTGTTGACGAAACAGCCTTGATTGTGTGGCTTCAACCGCTCGATTCAGGGAGAATTCTTCTCAACCTCTTGATATGCCAAGATTTAGCCCTGATTTTCTTTTCGAACTTATTCTGAATTAATTCAGAATTTGGTGGGCTTTTGGGCTTGTTTCTCTTTTCTTTCTTTAAGCACTTGGGCCTACATTTAGCAAAGAAAAAGAAACTTATTAATAGGATTTATTAGCTAAAAAGCATGGTAAGGTGACAATATATATGCAACATATGTGACAAATCAACGCCGCCTCCAAAGCGTCTCATGTAACCCGTCTTAAAGATCTGGTTAGATCTTTTAATGTCAAGTCGGCATTGACGGTTGGGGACTTGTATCATTGGTGTTTCCTGGAGTAGCAATCCACGTGTCACCTCCGCATTGGATTTGATATTCGTGGGGCATTAAGGCTGATGGCTTTGATTTTTATATCATTAATTATAAGCTTTATGGCTTGCCTATAAATAGGCCTCAGCCTCTTAATAGTCCTTTATCTAGACTATTTTCCTTTGCGAGCATACGCTCTGAGGGACTTCGTCTTGATTGTCTATCTTCTCTTCAAGGGCATGTGTTCTGATGAACAACAAGAACTCAAAGCTTCCATGCTATCCTTCAATCTTCTTCGAAGATTATTACTGTCAAGTAATTTCAAGATCAAAAAGCATTGCTTTAAGTGCCTTTACAGTCGTGCCTTGATGAATGAAGTCCAGCTTCTAGAGAATTCTTCTTCAGATAAGAACTATCTTTTGTCATGAAATACTCAGTCTCTCTGAAGTTTTGTCTTCCCCCTCCATTGAAGAGATTCTATCACTTGATTTCCTCTTGAAATCTGATTGACACATCCTTGTTCTGTAGACGCGCCTTTCAGATTTCTTGATGAAACACGAGTTTATTGACTTTAAAATCTAAGTCTCAAGTTCTTCAGACGCGAGTGTGATAGACTCTGCGTTTGGATCTTGTAATACGAGCTTTCTATATGAAGCTCGCGTTTGGGGTTCTTGACTTAGAGAATTTGAATTCTGCTCTTTTGAGACCTCGGGACGCGAATATGGTGAGCCCTACATCTCAGACGCGAGTGTAGCGAACTCTGCGTTTTAGAGTTACCTCAGGCAGTTTTTAAGAAAATTGTGTCTACATTCTTGATTCATGCCTCGCGTCTCACATCTTGGACGCAAGTTTAAAACCAGACTGCATTTGAATCCATATTCTCTGCACTGGTTAACTCCGCGTCTGGAGTTCATGACTTCAGTCTCGCATTTGCACCTCAGATTTTTTGTTCCTGTCTTCACAGAATTTTAACCCTTGGGCTTTTATTCCTCGCAGGTTCTGGCAGCCTCAGTCAGTCTTCTGCGTCTTCGCTGGGCTCATGGAGGAATATTTTAACTAGCCAGCTTGTTCGATTGGTGAGCATTCGGGGAGTCAGAGTTCCTGTCCATGGGCGAAGAGGATCTGCGTAGTTGCTGGTACCCATCAAGGCTTTATTGGACATGACGCACCAGTAATGCCCCGGGTTCATCATGGTCACAGTGGGTATGGTGGTGGGTATGGCGGCTTTGAAGGCCACAGGAAAGAGGACGTCACTAGTAAGGTCTCGGATCCTCCCTTTGCTAATTTTGATTAAGGAAGATCCAGCGTTCTGGTGGCAAAATCTGCCATTAAGCGAAGGATTACGGCCCACACCAGTTAGTCGGGTGGAATCAGAATGCTCTCTTGCATTTCAACCTCGAGAAACACCATTGTTCTCAATTAACGGTGAGCTTCTTCAATGTTCACATCATGCATCATGATATAACCAGCGCTCGATCGGATCAACACTGATCAACTGTGATATAACCCAGTGAAGGAAGAAAGAAGTCCTATTTGGCGTTCTTCCAAACATCTTGGATCTGGAGGGGTGTAGATGTTTTGAGGAGTGAGTGCGACCTTTCACTGTGCGAGAGGGACTTCTTTGTACTCCTTTGTTGTAACACTCAATCTTATTGTATAAGAGAGCGCCTTGTATCACTTTCATATGTTTGAATATCAATAAAAGCGACACTTTTTTTATATATGTCCTGAATTCCTTTTTGTATTGAAAATCAGACAAATAGAACTAGCAACTCTTGACTCGCTAGAAATGTGATATTTAACTTAGCAAGTGAAACATGATAGTTTCTATGGTCTTGCCAATCCACAGATGAGAATGACAAGTGGAGTTTTCACCCTCACGGAGGATTACAATTAAGTATTCATCAGAGGTTTAGTATTAACGTAACTAAGACTCAGCTGGGAATTTGATGGAAACACTGCTAGAGGTGTAATATTAACCTAACAGTGCTTTTGAGTGGACCTGCTATTCTGTTGATGAGAATAACAAGTGAGACTAAACCCGTTGGGAATCTAGGAGAATTTTTACCGCTAGAGGTGTAATATTAACTTAACGGGTTGAATCACATCTCATCAGAGGTGTGGTATTAACTTGACAAGAATGTGAGCTAGAGGTGTGATATTAACTTGGCTCAACGGGAATTTTAGCTTCATTTGGGATAACTGAAAACATCAGTGTCATAGGTGTAGTGTTAAACTAGGCAGTGAAGGTAATGCTAGGGTGTAATTTTTAACTTGGCATTAATCATCTCGACTTCGATAGGGAAGTTCGAGGGAAAGTCATTGTCATAGGTGTATTGTTAAACTTAACAATGAACTGGATGCTAGAGGTGTGATGTTAAACTTAACATCACTCATCTCAGCTTCGATCTGAAAGCCTGAGGAAAAGTGCCTGTCAGAGATTTAATATTGAACTTGGCAGTAACTTAATAACTGTTAGAGGTGTGGTGTTAAACTTAACAGTAATTTGTCAGATGTGTAATATTAACATGACAGGAGTTGATTTGTGATATGAGCAATTCTGAGGACTTGCCCTTCTATTAATGAGAATTGATAAGTAGAGTTCAGAATATCAGAGATGTAGTATTAACTTGACAAGAATTGGTTTGCGATAT
Organism: Agave tequilana; assembly: GCA_038442645.1. Taxonomy (NCBI): domain Eukaryota; kingdom Viridiplantae; phylum Streptophyta; class Magnoliopsida; order Asparagales; family Asparagaceae; genus Agave; species Agave tequilana. The sequence continues at coordinate 215,661 of JAVJIF010003848.1, forward strand.
GTGCAATTTTGAGGACTTGTCATTCTATTGATAAGAATTGACAAGTGGAGTTTGAAATGTCAGAGATCTAGTATTAACTTAACAATGATTGAGACTATAGACCTACCACTCCATGGACGAGAATTGGTAGGGGACTTTGGTGAAAAATAAAATGAATTGTCCGAGGTGTAATATTAACGTGACAATCAATGATTCCCTGGGGACATGGGAGGTTCGCCATTAGAGGTGTAATATTAACATAACAGCTGAGAATTTTTTTTTTATGAATTTCGTTGTCAGAGGTTTGATATTAACTTGACTGACTCCACTGGGGACTGGAAAATCTGGTTTACTGTTAACGTGATAGGTCCTAGCTCATTTCGTTAAGGAGATGAACACAGGTATTTTTGTGGTCCTACCATTCTGTGAAAGAGAATTGGCAAGAGATTCTGGAGGAGAGGATGGGACCAAGTCCCTTAGGATTTTTAGCAAACCCTCAGCTATCAATGGATTTGGTGTGCCTTTACGAATTACCGTTTGAGTTGGACTAGCCATGCTATTCTCCTCAGCATGATGAGCTGTCGAAGATTTATGTTGGACTTAAAAGTCAACATTTTCCTCTATTCTTAACCGTCAGAGGCGTCGGTGTCCATAGGTACACTAGAGAAGAGTAACAAAGGTAAAACTAAAATCTTGCATTTTGTTTCTTCTTCAATGTTTACATCATGCTTCATGATGTAACCAGCGCCCGATCGGCTCGACACTGATCGACCGTGATATGATCCAGTGGAGGAAGAAACAGAAACTCTTCTTTGGCGTTCTTTCAAACATCTTGGATCTGAAATTTTAATCAGAGGTGCAATATTAACCTGATCAAGAGAAGAATGCTATCAAGGATAGTATTTCTTCAAGAATCTGCCGTTGATTAGCATCATGAGCATATCACCATCTGGGGTATAAGTCGGTATGCTCCATTTGAGTAGACCGACTCCACTACAAATGGTCCTTCCCATTTAGGTTGAAATTTTTCTTTTGTCTTATGTGTCATTACCATAGGTCTTCTGACAGCTAAGAAAAGGTCACTTTTCTTGAAAGTCCGCTTCTTGACTTTCTTATTGAAGGCTTTGGTAATTCGAACTTGATAGAGCTCGATTTGCTGTTGAGCTTGTAGGTGTTTATCGTCCAAAGCCTCATTCTCTTGGAGTCACAGTCGATGCTTCTCCTCATTTGTCATTTTTGCTATCAAGGTGACGCGTAGAGATTGGATTTGGATTTCTAGTGGGAGTACAGCTTCACACCCTTATACCAAGAGAATGGTGTAGCCTTCGTAGTGCTTCGAACTGTCGTACGTCAGGCCCATAAGCATTCACCTAATTGTCGTCCCAGTCACATTAGCTTTTCGAGACGAATTTCTTGAGAAGTTTTCTAATAATTTGTTGAAAGATTCTACATGGCCGTTAGCGGCTGGATAGTATACCGTTGAAGATACGCTCTGGATTCTAAACTTGTTGCAGAATCTTTGAAAGGCTTGGCTGACGAACTGAGGCCCATTATCGTAGACAATTTGTCGTGGCACACCAAAGCGCTAAATGACATGATGTTTAACGAATTTGATCATGTCAGATGTTTTTACATCCCTCAAGGGAATAGCTTCAGCCCATTTAGAGAAGTAATCGGTTATAGCTAAGATGAATCGATGTCCTTTGGATGAAGGTGGGCTGATAAGGTCAACCACGTCCATTCTCCACATCTCAAATGGCCAAGTAGAAGTTGTAAAGAGAAGATGTCCTGGTGCTTGATGGATGAAGTCATCATGGACCTGACAGGCCTGACATCGTTTGGCGTAAGTGATGGCGTTAGGGATCATCTTTGGCCAATAATACCTCAGTCTTTGGAGTTGACCTCAAGCTTTGGACCAGGCTGATAAGCTCCACACATGTCGTCATGCGCTTCTTTGAGTACTTCATGTGCCTCCTTCTATGAAAAGCAGCGGAGGAGAATCCCATCCTGCGATCGGCGGTACAGTGTTCGCGTGATCGCATTATAGTAGAATTTAGGGCTTTCTTCTGATGGCAGCTGCCTCTTTGGGGTCATCGGAAGAATGTCGTACAGTGCGTAGTCGATGTACGGGAATTGTCAGTCCCTGAGTTCTGGACCTGTTGAAGTCTCTAGAGTTTTTTTGACTTAACGGTCTCCTGTCGGCTTTTGGTGATCTTCAAAAGCGAATCTTGGACAATACAAGTCATGACTGTACACGAATATTTTCTCTACTACTCTAGCTGGAAGAGTCAATGAAACAGCGAGAGATGCCAGTGCATCTGCATGCGCATTTTACTGGGGACGTACATGGTCGATGTAAAAGTTTCTGAACCTCTCGGCCATGTATATAGTTGCATGGAAATAGGGTACTAAATCTTCATGTCTGACTTCGTACTCCCCGCGAACTTAGTTAACGATGAGCTTAGAGTCATCGTATGCTTCAAGATTTTTAACGCCAATCTCATCGGCGATTCGTATTCCGATCAAGAGAGCATTGTATTCGGCTACATTGTTGGAACATGGCTCGATTAATGAGAATGCACGAGGAATTACATGGTTTTGTGGGGAGACAAGGACTTCCCCCACTCCTACTACGACATTCCCTCGCGGACCCGTTATTGATGCACCGTCGAAGAAGAGTTGCCACACCTATCCTTCAAAAGATGTATGGATCAAACAAACGTCAGTGACCTCGTTTAGGAGATCTTCGTAAAGTTTGGTTGCTCTTGGATCTGAATGCTTAGCCAAGAAATCTATCACCGCCTATCCCTTCACGGCTTTTTGCGGTAGGAATTGCATCTCATATTGGGAGAGCAGTATGACCCATTTCACCATAACCATTCAGTGACAATGGCTTTGTCATAAGAAACCTTAAAGGATTGACTTTTGATATGACATGTATGGTTTGACCGACCAGGTAATGTCGCATTTTCTGGACAGAGAACACCAATGCCAAACATTTCTTTTCAATCGGGTTGTACCGATGTTCGACTCCGATCATAGTTCTACTCAAATAGTAGATTGCCTGCTCATGTCCCTGATCATTATTCTGAGCTAACAAAGCTCCTAAGGAACATCCATCACTCGGACGTATATCAGGAAGGGTTTTCCTGACACCAGAGCTGTAAGGGCAGGTGGTTGTGTGAGGTACCGCTTGATTTCCTCGAACGCTCGTTGGCAAGCATCGTCCCAAATGAATGAGACACCCTTCTTCATTAATTTGGTGAAGGGTTGACATCTTCCCAAGAAATTTGAGATAAACATTTGGATGTACGCTAGTCGCCCTTTGCAACCCTCTAAGCTCCCTGAGATTCCTTGGAGGTTGCATCTCCTGGACAGCGTGGACTTTCTCTGGGTCGAGGTAGATTCCTTTGGATGTAACCACAAACCCCAAGAATTTACCGCTGGTTACCCCCAGGAAGGATTTAGTAGGGTTCATCTTCAGCTGATACGCCCGCATAATATTAAACACCGTCTTTAGATCTGCAATGTGATCGCCCTTGGCACAGCTTTTTATTGCAATGTCATCAACGTAGCATTCCATTATTTTGCGTATGTGCTCGTGAAAAATTGCATTCATACCCCTCTGGTATGTTGCTCTCGCGTTTTTTAATCCGAAGGGCATGACAGTATAGCAATACACCCCCAGAGGCGTCCTAAAAGATGTATGTTTTTCATCACCAGGGTACATCTTGATTTGATTGTATCCCGAGAATTCATCCATGAAGGACATCCGTTCAAACCCACACGTGTTGTCGATCATAACATCCATGATTGGAAGGGGAAATTCATATTTCAGACATGCCTCATTTAGATCGCGAAAATCAATGCAAACTCGAATCTTCCGAATTTTCTTGGTAACAGGGACGATATTGGCTATTGATTAGTCTCTAAAACTGCATATTTCATACCGCATCTTCACATATATTTGATAATAAATTCTGCTAATAATACCTTACTTGCTTGATTCTAGGTCCATGGTGTGCAAATGAAGAAGAAGACCCTAAATCACCATTTAATGGTGATTAAAAGCCTACATGAATAACCATTGACCTAAAAGAGCTGATTCATCAAAACCAGGGGCGCAAAACCAGAAACCGGCACCAGAAGCTGACAGGGGACAGAAAGGACAGCGCGCGGCTCGAAGCGCCGCGTGCCTGGCCACCCTATGGCCACGGAAACGCAGTCATAGCCGCGTTTCCGAGGCCATACGGCCGCGGCGCCCGCGCCGATTCGGGCCAGGGTTTATCCCCTGGCCCCCTGTTCCCCTGGTGGCTATAAATACCCCCCTTTGGTTCCAGAGTTGAGGATATGCAAGGTTTAGGGTAGTTCTCATTTTTCATTTTGTAATTTAGGGTAGTGTAGTGTAGTTTTCTTCTTCTTCCTCCCTTATATTTTTCATTTATTGTAGATCTTGTATTAGGGAGAGAGAGTGGTACATGTTGGGAAGCAAGAGTGCTTGTAATAGAAGGTGACAATCTATGAAAGGTGCTCTCTTACCTTATCTTTGTTTTCTTCTCTCTAATCTCTTTTACATGTGTAGCTAGTCTTTTCTCTCATGGCAACTAACTACTAACCACCAACTTGCTAACTTCTTTTATGATAATCCATATGAATCTAATAGCCTCGTTTTGGCCTTTCTCTTGCAAGAGCCATTGATGGCTCATGATGATGGATCTAACACTCTAACTTCCAAACCACTAACAAGCTAACATTACTTTACTTCATGCTTGCTCTTATCGGGTTTTGATGATTTTAAGTGTAGCTTGCACTTGTTTGTTGAGTTGGGTTGTAATGAGTTACATATGGGTCATACTTTGAATCGCTCTTGAACTAAGGACTAGTGATGGCCAATGATACATGTGAGGCAACTATCACTAAGAGGTTAGCGTGTTGATGGAGTCATTAGTAGTTAGTAGCCGTGAGTTTTCTTTCTCTTTCACTTGTTTTAGAAATATATCCAAAAATTACAAACATATTCTTTTCTATATTTTCCACTTCTTTGTGTTTCACCGTACTTCTCTTTTCATTCTTTGTTTTCTTTTCTTTTCATTCTTTCAAACTTTGAAGAACTTTTAACAAATACTAATCAATCGGTAAAGCTTCTATCGCCTCCCGTCCTTGTGGATTCGACTCGTTTTAGTCTCTATGCTATAACGGAAGTATCGAGGAAGCCAAAGCACACACACTTTAAATCTTGATTTCAAAACATACACTTTTTGTGCGCGGTTTTCCCCCGATCAAATTTTGGCGCCGTTGCCGGGGATGGGAACGGTTTGATTTCACATTTTTATTAACTTTTCTTCTTTATTTTTTTGGTGTGTAGGTTAAATTTTAGCATTGCAGAAGTCCACACTTGCTCAAGTGTGGTCGGGAATTTCTTGTACATTCATATACTCTGCTGCTAAATTTTTTTTATTATTACCTATAAATTGTAAATAATTTTAAGAACTAAAATACAGAAATTGGATGCTTTAAAACGGTTTAGACATTTGCATCTAGGCACGTGTCAATTTTCATTCCAATATACTGTATTTTTTCTTGTGTTGTTGTGTATTGATAGGAGGTGTACATATGGCATCGCATATAGCATAGGACAAACACTTCAGTGATTTACTCGCTTTTTTATGTTCATCTTATCTATATTGCACACTTGTACAAATTAAACTTAAGGGCAAAACTCAAGACAACATAAGGTGGGGAAGTCATTACCCTCCCTTGGCCCAAAAATCACCTCCCCACTCATACAACCCAAGCCTTAATAAAATTTGCTAGACGTTGGCCCTAGGGACATCTCGGACTCATTAAGAGATTGACCTAAGGGGAAAGTTGTTAGAATTTGACTCTTGCTAAATCGTGTCTAAGGTTGGGGATTGAGAGGTGAAACCTCGAAGAACAGTGGTTTGGCATAATTAGGCCCGTTGCTCCGGCACGGATACCTCCCACTGATCTTGTCCCTACCTGGCCGATTAACTCGTGGTCAGCTTCCGACAATATACCCCCCGTGGACAGTCTAACCAGTTAGGAGTCGTCTAGGTCTAAGTCAACCCTAGCATAGGCTTGTTTTCTTTTTCTTTTTCTTTGTTGTTTGTTTGTTTGTTTGTTTTTCCTTTTTGTAAATTGTGATATGGATTTTAATCACAACAATTCTTTCAATTATAATATGAATCCATATTTCACCCCGACCTCATTTGACTCGGATAACTCTGACCCGGCAATGTACAATATGAACCAATCATATATGCCAGGTTGGGATTATACGAATCAATATGACCCATATCCCCAACCATATGACCATAATTTTCAAAATAATTTTAACTCTTCACAGAGTCAATGGGGATTCACCTCCCCCGAGTCAAATTCTCAACCATCTTGTCCACAATTTTCACAATATTCATTCCCCAATTTTGATTCATATACTCCTTTTCCTGAACCACCAATTGAAGAAAAATCATCATTGGAAAGGACTTTGGAAGAAGCGATAGAGGCCCAAAAACAATTTGAAAACAATATGGCCTCATCATGTCCACAAAATTTTCAAAATTCATGTAGTTCTTTCCCAGAACAACTCAAAGGAAAATCATTGTGGGAAAAAAACTATGGAATTCGTGCAAGCGACCAAGCGCATAATGCAAAATACGATTGACTTCCCATGTCCATCAAATGTTCAAGAATCTTGCCATTTTGGAAATCCAGCTTCAATTTTATCATACCAACCTGAACTTGACCAATATCTAATTCCTGATACTTTGGCAAGTTATCCATTTCATGAAATTGAACTTGAAGATGAATGTGAACCTGAGCTTCAAGTTAGCGATTCGAGTCCGTTCATTAAATCACTGTCGACTCCTGTAGTGTTACCTAAACTAAGTAACGTTCTTGAGCCAGTTTTGATTCCCATACTGTAAGTACACCTAGAGGGGGGGTGAATAGGTGTACCGCTAATCTAGTGAACTAAATGCGGAAATTAAAACTTAATTGCAACTATACTTGATGCAACCAACGAGTATAGCCGAATTCCTGGTGAAGGGCTCTGGACTAACTCCTCTTAATTCCTCTGAATAAGAGTTGAGGCACTATATGAAGCTCTCGTGGTTAAGCACAAGTGAGGCACACACAACCAAGCCAAGCATATAATATATGAATGAGCAATATGAATAGATGCAAGGCACAAATAAAGAGAGAGAGAGAGTTTAGAGTCAATGGATCAAACGCAAACAATCAAGATTTGTTTCGAGGTCCGAGCACCGAGCTCTACGTCCCCGCCTTCGCCGAGAAGGATTTCCAATCCACTAACTTGTTCACCTAGGACTCCCACACAGGGAACCTCCACTGAGGATTTGGGACAACTACAACTGGGAGTACCCAACTCCTCTCTCAACCAATACAACCTCCACCGAGGCAACACAAACACTACCTCACACAAGAGGGGTAGGCACCTAGCCAAACAACCACAATCCACCTCACACTTGAAGCCAACAACCAATCTCCACCTCTCACTAGAGGGAGCTAACCACTACTCCACAATCAACCTCTACCAAAGAGGGATACAACAAATAAGGAGGGTTACAACAAGGTGATATATCTCAACCACAAACAACCTCTTTTCCACAAAAAAAAAAAATAAGGATCCTATAGAAAGGATAGAATGATAGCTCAAGTGTGAAAAACAAGAGTTTGGAAACAAAAACACAGAAAAGTATTTGGGAAAACAACTTGTATTTGATAGAAATGAAGAACTAAGCAAATATCCCAAATCCAAATTTTCTTTGATTTTTCCAAACCCTAAAAACAAATAAAGATAAAACCTTTTTGACTCTAAAAACACTTTTGAAAACTTGTATAAAACACTAGAGAAGTAGGAATTTTTGCTCTGTAAAAATCTTAGAGAAAACCTCTCTCAAATGGGGTTTTTATATCCCCATACAAAAACTAGCCGTTGGGCTATTTTTCAGCCCTGGCGGCTGGCGGTCGACCGGCCCGATCGACCGCCAACAGTCAAAAATTTGACCGTTGGAGCCTCGGTCGACCGGCTCGGTCGACCGCAGCCTGGAACAGATAGCAGAGCTCTCTGCCGGTCGACCGACCCAGTCGACCGGGGCTTTCCAGAGAGCAGAAGATCTCTGGCGGTCGACCCCTCCAGCCAAATAGACGTGCACATCTTGTGCACGTCGGTCGACCGACTCTATCGACCGACTCCTAACTCGGTCGACCGACACGGTCGACCGCAGAAGCCAGAACAGGGATTTCAGGACTTGAAAACTTGTTTTTATTTACCTATAAAATCCCATAAAAACTCTAAAAATTGACAAAAATAAGTTCTGTATAAAACATTGATATACAAACTTGTTTGAGTAAAAATCAAACCAAGTTACAAACATTTTGAACTCTATTTGTTTTATGGAAATTTCGCCGAAAACCAAATTCTGTATTTTCCAAAACTAGAATTTTTGAAATGAAAATACGTTTTGTCCAAAACTAATTCAAATACAAAAACATGATATTTAAACAACTTGAAGCATGTTGTATATAGATATAATCCAATATACATGAAACATATATATATATATATATATATATATATATATATATATATATATATATATATATATATTATATATATCATTGTTTTTGACTTAAATCCAAAATATGTTTTGTTAAAACACAAAACACCAAACACATGAATAGGCATATCAAAATAAGTTTGTTTAAGATATGAAGCATACATGTATATAGAACATATCTAATATACATTTAAACACATGTAAACTTATATTGATATTATCTATTCATGAAAACCAAGATCGGTTAAACCAAAAACCGAAAACCAATAAACCAAAACAAGAAACGTGTGTGTTGTGAACTTGAGCATACCACACTATCTAATCTTTACAAATGGATCTAAACACAAAGCTAAACTATGTACCGAGGTCTTCTTGACGAACTCTGTCTTCAAGTCGACTCGATCCAAACCGTGATCCACCGAGCTTGACTCCAATGAGTGCTATATATGATCTTTGACACTCGGCTCTTGAATCACACCTGAAAGCTTCCAACACATCTTTGTTGAAGCTAATCACCTACTAATATCTTGGTTAGAGATCTGAAACTAAACATCACAAGATTATTAGTAAACATAACTACATGAGTTAATCATCATCAAAATTAGAGTGGAAGGCCTCTGGGCCAACACATACTTCCTGAACTTGAATCAATCATTTCACCCATTCATATTCCTTCTGTGGACGAAAATCAAAATTCAATTTCCTTACATCCTTTTGAACTTGCCCAAAATTTTGAGAACCACCTTGACATTTTAGCAAGTTATCCTTTTCTCGAAATTGAACTTGAGCTTGAAAGTGATCCTGAACCTCAAGTTGGTAATTTTATTTCACTTTTTGATTCAATAATGACCCTGGTATCTTTATCAGATTTTTTTCTCTATTCCGGAGTCAATATTGAATCCTGTACCAGTACACCGTGTAATGTAATCACCAATCTCTTATGATCACACTTCATTCATGGGGACAATGTGTGAACATCAATTCTTTGGTTTGGGCCCCATTTTTGAACCGATTTTGACTCTCATTGTTGACTCTCGACTTGATCTGAGTCAAATTCCCGAGTCAGTGTCGGTTTTTACTCCTGTTCCATTTGAGTCCAAATCAATCATCTCCCTAAATCACACATCATTGTTGGACAAGACTGTTGACAAAAATGACTTAGTAATTTTTTTGAAAATTGGAAATTAGATGGGGATAATTTTCTAAATAAGACCATTCAGTCCATCATTCTTTTACTGGGTCATATTAGAGAGGTGCTTGGTGGGTTTCTGGATGATCCACGATATCTTGATTGGGTCGCAACGCTTGGCGCAATCCGACCACCACCAGAGCCACCCCCTTGAGGTAATCTTCCTTCCCTCTCCATTTGTTTCATGGATTTACACATTCACGATGCATTGAGGACCATGCATGAAGTGTGGGGGAGGGTTTACTAACGTAGTTAGTTTTATATTTTCTTTCTTTCACACTTCTTTTTAATTAAAAAATCTTTTCTTTTCTTTTTACAAAACTTTTTGAATTAAGAGAAATAGTTTTGATCCACTTTTAAGAAAATTAAGATTATCTTAGGAATTAGGAAGACCTAAAATTATGAAATTTTTAAACTAAGTCAAAATAAGAGATCTTGTCTAAATTTTAGGATAAGAAAGCAAAATTGAAAAGATAATTTGATCTTGAATTTTTTACCTTAGATTTATGCACTTCACACTTACACAATTTTTGGGATTGAAACAAAGACTGTAAATACCATAAATATATATTAAAAAAATAAAAAATAAAAAAATTATGATAATAAAAATCACTTATTGAAGTTGGGTAATTATGCCTCAGGAAGCATGATTATTCATACCTAAAATGGTGAAAAAAAATAAAATAACCCCTTTTAGTTTGTAGCCTTGTTTACTCGAGTCCTTAAGTCCGAGGGATGTTTTCTCATCTGGTGCCCTAAGACCATCTGGTTTGGGAGTCACCGGCTAAAGGCTCACTATCCGGGTAAATAAGAAAGCCTAAGAAAACTAAGGGAAGAAAAAAGAAATAAATAAATAAATAAAAAATAATATATATTAAATAAATGGCATGAAAGTTTGAGTCGATATCCCAAAAATCTTCACAGTTCACAAAGTGCATATTTTTCTAAAAGTTTTATGAAAGATCAAAGAGTCAATTCAATTTTAAATTCTTACATTTAATTTATAACAAGATTTTTTGCATTTTGACTTAGTTTAAGAAAGAACAATTTCTGGTTAACCTCTGACCTTGGATCACTTATATTTTCACAAAAATATTTCAACACTTTTCTCTATTTCAAAGTGCGTTTTAAAAATACTAACATTTGATTTCTTTCTTTATGGATTTTGTGGGTGTAATCCGCTGAAAACCCTCAGGAGATAAAACTCCTCCTCTAGGAGAAACTTAGAGGTTTAACGGCTTGTTGCACATGCTCAGTGCAATCGCGTCACCTGCGAAAGTGGTGTAATAACTTTCTTAGTTTTTTTACGTTGCTCGGGACGAGCAAAAGATAAGTGTAGGGGTGTGATTAGTCTCTAAAACTGCATATTTCATACCGCATCTTCACATCTATTTGATAATAAATTCTTCTAATTGTTGACACTCTAAAAAAGACAAGATTCTGACTGGCCTGAACAATGTCTAAACTTGTTGACATTTACAAAAGATAAGTGAAAGATAGGCTGATTGGTCCGAACAATGTCTAAACTTGTTGACATTTACAAAAGACAAGCGATAGACAAGCTGACGACCAGTTCTGTACTTGTTGACATTTATAAAAGGCAAGTTGTTGACTGATTTTTCCTGCACACAAAAGATAGTATTTTAGTTTTAAGAATAGGATGTGCAAGTTCTCAATTCTAATCCGCTGTAGCAAGGCTATGCGGGTCGTGATCCTCAGGGAGGGACTGCGATGGAAGCGTTAAGCAAGTTATCTCTAAAGTTTTTATTTTTATTAGTTAAGTTAGAAAGGAAGTGGTATTTACAATGGGTCGGCAAATAAAGAATTGGGAGAAGTTGTGATTTAATCTACAAAAAAGAAAAGAAAAGAAAGGAAAGAAAAGAATACTTACTTGAGTTTGGTTGAAGAAAAAAAAACGTGAAAACCTTACATGTTCTACCTTGCTTAGGAGGCGTTCCACGCATAGATCATAAACTCGAACTCAATCCCTGTGCACATTATATCGTCAAGCATATCAAGAACGAAGTGATGCGTAGCTTGGAGGAGAACGTCTTCATGAACTATCGCTGGTTCTCACATAGCTTAGTTATACTTGCTTTTGGAATCCACTTGCATGTTCATCAACAACCACAAGAGATCACAGAGAAAAAGAAAGGAAAACAAAAAGAAAAATAAAATATCAGAACAATGAACAAAAGAAAAATAATTACCTTTATTGCTGAATACAAATGCAGAGAAGAGGAAGGGTACATCGGTGTCACGCTCAATATAAGCCTCTCTCTCTCTTGAAAATAAAAAGAAAAGAAAATCTAACCTAGAAACTAAAAACCCTAGCTTTTGGCCCTTGGCTCGCCTCTGGACGACTCTGTACGTTGCACTTCAGGGGTATTTATAGGTGCAGAAGGCTGAAGAGTCCCGGATGAAGTAGCCCACGAAATCTGGTATCCAGATGAGATCAAAGTGCCGCGGAATCTTGGATTTTGCCGCAGATTTGCGGCATTTTTGTGGAATCTGGCCACGCGCTTTGGCGCGTGGCCTCACCTGGTCCGTTCATCTGGGCGCTTGCTTCTGGAATATGCATCCTGGCCTTTTAATCTGGATTTTTGAGATAACTTAGTAATCAAGTTACCCTTAATCCAGATTTCTTCAAATCTTCTTTCCACGAATTTCCTTCTTATCTTGGGCTTTTATCCTCATCCTGCAAGTGTTTAGGGTTGGATAGAAGTCTATCCTTCCCTTATCTCTGATATTTGCAACTTTTAGCCCTTGTATTTGAATTTTGACTTCTTGTAATTGCGCTTTTTCACCTGGGCTTCAAACATGGGCTTGGATCTGGGCTTTTGGGCTCTTTAAGCTTTATTTCTTATTAAAATAATAATTCGAGGCCTGCACACATTAAATAACGAAATATTAATAAATGTGCATTATAATATGAATAAATGTGCAAATGTGATGGTATATATGATTACAATTATGCATTTTTCACTACCTATCACACCCCCACACTTATCTTTTTGCTCGTCCTCGAGTAAAAATCAAAAAGAAAGAGAAAAATCTAACCTAACTAACTCACTTTCGTAGGAATCACGGTTGCACTTAGCATGTGCAACAAGCCGTTAAACCTCTAGGTTACCCTAGAGGACGAGTGTTGTCTCGTGAGGGTTTTCAGCGGATTGCACCCACAAAATCCATAAAAAGGAAAATATTTGAATTATTATTGAAGAGACTAAGTAGTCTATAAGTTTTAGGATCCTCATTTTTATTCATTCTTTAAACTTAGTCTTAATAAAGTAAATTGTTTTCATTTTAGGTAAGGGTCAAAATTGAACTTCTAATATAGTCTTTTTTTGTTACCAAAAATCATATGCATCCTTGTAACTTGGCTAGGAATTCCTTAATTTGGACTCTCATGCCTCTTTAATTTTTTTCTCTTCCTTTTTTTTTTTATATGTATAACTCATCTAATTTCCTTTCGTGTAAGCATCAAGGCTTCTTGAGGCCCTCATACCTAACTAATTGACTCTTAGATGTGTTAATACATATCTCATATTCTAAGTTTTATTAGGCTTTCTAATCCACCCATGTAGCGAATTTAAAGTCGATGACTCCCAAACCGGTTGGCTTTAGGGCACCAGGTGAGAAAACACCCCGCGGACTCAAATTCGAGTGAACTAGGCCCCAAAACTAAGAACTTTATTTTATTTACTCACCTTTAGGCATGAATACTTATGCTTCTTGAGGCACATGTATCCAGCTTAATTAGTGATTTTTTTTTGTTTTTTTTTTATATATGAGGCACAAAGGTCTTCATCTTAGAATCCTAAATATGTATTAGGTATGCAAATTTCATTAAGGTAAAAATCAAGACTAATTAATTATTCAATTTCTTCTCCTATACCTAAAAATTAAACAATTTATTTATTTTGACCAAGTTTTTAGAAATCCTAATCATGATTTTCCTAATCCTTAAAACTAACTTAGATTTCTTTCAAAAAAATAAGTCAAAATATTGTCCTTTTTATAATTTTTTTTTTCAGATTTTTTTTTTATTAGCAGATTTTTGTTAGTTTTTACCTATGTTAGTATGTTAGTAAAGCCCACCCCCACACTTATCTCATGCATTGTCCTCAATGTATGAATGAATGCATATATGCATGAAAAAGAACAAGGGAAGGCAGAAAATTACCTTAGGGGGTGGTTCCGGTGGTGGTCTAATTGGGCCAAGCGTTGCTACCCAATCAAGATAATGTAGTAGTTCATGAAGGAACCCACCAAAAATTTTTCTTGTATAACCCACGAAAATATATGTATAATCATTTTTTAAAGTTGTCACCCCATCAAATTTTCAAATTTCATAATAATTTTCAGAGTCAATTGTGTCAACCTCCTTGTCCCAAAATGGAGTGTGAAAAGATGGAATGATTGACTTGGACGTGGGAATTATGGGTGTGGGAACGAATACCGACTCAGGGAAGAAGCTCAAATCAAGTAAGGGCTCAGGAGTCGGGCTAAGTTCAGGAAGTGGGTCCAAATCAATAAGTTTAAGCTCAAATCCACAATCATCTTCCCACAATGGCATGTGACTCAATGTTGATGATTCAAGTTCAGGAATGATAGGTGTGGGAATCAAAACTGACTCTAAAAGATTACCTAAGTCGGGTAACAAAACAGGAGTCAATAATGATTCGGGAATTTGAACTTGATCACAGATTTGAGAATCTAGGTCACATATCTCATTGGGTTCGATGTTATAAAAATCAGAACTTGCCAATTTATCCATGGGACTTTCAAAATTGCACAATTGGTCAAGTTCAATATGATCATCAATTATAGGTGACTCAATATCATGATGAATTGGAACAGGATCCAATGTTGACTCGGGAAAAGTGAAATCAGGTGGAGACACTGGAGTCATTATTGAATCAGGAAGTAAAATTGAATCATCAAGTGGGAGATCATGATCATATTCATGTTCAAGTTCTATTTCAGGAAAGGAAAACTTGCCAAATTATCAACAATTGGAGTTTCAGCAAGTTCAAATGATGGCACTGAAGTAGAATCTTGTTGTCCAAAGCAACTTGGTTCGTCGGCTCTACGAGAGTGGTCAGTGATATCAGAAATGGCCGAACGGTGAGAACGTAAAGATTGAACCATCATATCTATATCACGATCACGGGCTAATCTAGCCTGAGTCATGGCTGCAAGCATCCCTTCATAGTTGATAGGTGCATCGTGTTGTGATTGGACTTGAAAGGATGAAGTGAAATCGTGATGAAATTGTGAGTCGGTTGACTCACGCATAATCATTTCTCCGATTGATGGTAATTGTTGCTTGGACTCATGCATACTTATCATTTCCCCGATAGATGGTAGTCTATTCTGACTGGGTGGATCTAAGTATGACTCATTGAAAGAATGTGGACTGGGTGGAGACTGAGGACAAGTCGGTTGTAAATTGGACTCGGGGGACTCGAAACCCATGAACTCTGTGACGAGTTGAAAGTATGAAAATCATGGTCATAAGATGGGGGGTATGGGTTATAATTATTCGGATAAGACCATTCCGGCACACTAGATTGGTCAAAGTTTTGATATGCCGGGTTGGTAATATCCGAAAAATAGTTAGGTGTGTAATATGGATTAAAGTTGGAAAAATTATTATTATATGCCATATCACACCAACACAAACAAACAAACAATTAAACAAACAAAAAGAAAAAAATTCTATCCTAAGTTAGGGTAGACCTATGACCTAGACGACTCCTAACTGGTTAGACTGTCCACGGAGGTCGGGTACAGACTTTGACCACGAGTTAATCAGCCAAGTCAGGGCAAGAGTGGTGGGAGGTTTTCCGTCAAAGACGTTCCTTAATTAAATAACCACCAATCTTCAGGCTTTCAGCCCTCAATCCCTTTCCTAGACACTGATTTAGCAAGAGTCAACTTCCAGCACTGTTCCCCCTTAGGATAATCTCCTATTGAGTCCGAGATGTCCCTAGGGCCAATGTCTACTCTTTTTTAGTTAGGCTTGGGTTAGTGAGTGCTTGGGATATGATTTTTGGGCTAAGGAAGGGTGATGAAATCCCACCTTATCTTGTTAATGGGTTATGCCCTTAAGATGAATTAGTGCAAGTGTACAAGATAAATAGATAGAATTCACTCAAAGCAGATAATCAACTAAGAGATGAGTCCTATTCTACATGCAATGCGTACGTACCTTGCTCCTCCAGCACTCTTCAACAGTAAATAAAAATAATTGAAAAGACAAGTGCCTAATATGCAAACGTCTAATCAATTTTTATTTTTAACAACCAATAACTTACTGTTGAATTATTAGCAATTTACAGGTATATCACAGAACAAATAAACAGAGCAGTAAACAGAATTTACAATTTGCAGCAACCTGCAAAAATATCAATCAGTAGTTCTCTACTGTTGCCGCGTTTTCGCGGCTTTGGCTCGGATCCGCGGCAAAACAGTAGGTTCTGGTGCTCTGCCTTCGAGGGCAGAGACACAGAATAGCAATATGTCCACTGCTGCTGCTATGTTTCTGTTTCCTGTTCTCCAAACCTGCAAACAGAAAAGAATAAAGAATTAGTTAAAAATTAAAATTTTGTTTTAGAGATAAACTTACCGTCCCTCCCCGGCAACGGCGCCAATTTGTTGACTGATTTTTCCTGCACACAAAGATAGTATTTTAGTTTTAGAATAGGATGTGCAAGTTCTCAATTCTAATCCGCTGTAGCAAGGCTATGCGGGTCGTGATCCTCAGGGAGGGACTGCGATGGAAGCGTTAAGCAAGTTATCTCTAAAGTTTTTATTTTATTAGTTAAGTTAGAAAGGAAGTGGTATTTACAATGGGTCGGCAAATAAAGAATTGGGAGAAGTTGTGATTTAATCTACAAAAAAGAAAAGAAAAGAAAAGGAAAGAAAAGAATACTTACTTGAGTTTGGTTGAAGAAAAAAAAATGTGAAACCTTACATGTTCTACCTTGCTTAGGAGGCGTTCCACGCATAGATCATAAACTCGAACTCAATCCCTGTGCACATTATATCGTCAAGCATATCAAGAACGAAGTGATGCGTAGCTTGGAGGAGAACGTCTTCATGAACTATCGCTGGTTCTCACATAGCTTAGTTATACTTGCTTTTGGATCCACTTGCATGTTCATCAACAACCACAAGAGATCACAGAGAAAAAGAAAGAAAAACAAAAAGAAAAATAAAATATCAGAACAATGAACAAAAGAAAAATAATTACCTTTATTGCTGAATACAAATGCAGAGAAGAGGAAGGGTACATCGGTGTCACGCTCAATATAAGCCTCTCTCTCTCTTGAAAATAAAAAGAAAAGAAAATCTAACCTAGAAACTAAAACCCTAACTTTTGGCCCTTGGCTCGCCTCTGGACGACTCTGTACGTTACACTGCAGGGGGTATTTATAGGTGCAGAAGGCCGAAGAGTCCCGGATGAAGTAGCCCACGAAATCTGGTATCCAGATGAGATCAAAGTGCCGTGGAATCTTGGATTTTGCCGCGGATTTGCGGCATTTTTGTGGAATCTGGCCACGCGCTTTGGCGCGTGGCCTCACCTGGTCCGTCCATCTGGGCGCTTGCTTCTGGAATATGCATCCTGGCCTTTTAATCTGGATTTTTGAGATAACTTAGTAATCAAGTTACCCTTAATCCAGATTTCTTCAAATCTTCTTTCCACGAATTTCCTTCTTATCTTGGGCTTTTATCCTCATCCTGCAAGTGTTTAGGGTGGATAGAAGTCTATCCTTCCCTTATCTCTGATATTTGCAACTTTTAGCCCTTGTATTTGCATTTTGACTTCTTGTAATTGCGCTTTTTCACCTGGGCTTCAAACATGGGCTTGGATCTGGGCTTTTGGGCTCTTTAAGCTTTATTTCTTATTAAAATAATAATTCGAGGCCTGCACACATTAAATAACGAAATATTAATAAATGTGCATTATAATATGAATAAATGTGCAAATGTGATGGTATATATGATGACAATTATGCATTTTTCACTACCTATCACAAGTGACAAATAAGCTGACGACCAGTTCTCACCCATCTTCAAGGGACAAGAAAGCAACTTGGACTCTACTGATCCAGTGAAGCAGACAGTAAGCCCAGATTGTCTCTAAACAGACCTCAGCAGGTCTAAGATGCTAGCACTTAGCATCACATGAGCCCAAAAGGATAGCCTCGCCTGAGAGGCTAAGATCATCTTGAAAATCACCTAGAGGGGGGT
This sequence comes from Agave tequilana, assembly GCA_038442645.1. Lineage (NCBI taxonomy): Eukaryota > Viridiplantae > Streptophyta > Magnoliopsida > Asparagales > Asparagaceae > Agave > Agave tequilana. The sequence continues at coordinate 233,694 of JAVJIF010003848.1, forward strand.
GAATAGGTGATAATGCCAATCAATGCCCAAATAAAATATGATGCAACAATCTCCCAAAACAAGACTAGAAGCCAGATTTCCCGTGAAGGGCTCTGAACTCCTTCCTCGTGATTCCTCTGGATATGAGTTGGAGGTGCACAATGCAATCTTGTTGTATGGGACTTTGATTGACAAGATGAATGAAAACAAGTGAATATTGCAATGAAAATAGAAAGCAAGTAATAGGAGCAATGAAAGTAAAGCAAGAAGCAAGAGCAAGTAAACCAAGCGCAAACACCGAGAATTTTTCTGAGGTTCGAGCACCCAGCTCTACGTCCCCGCCTTCCCAGAAGGATTTCTAACCACTATAACTTCACAAAGATGTTACAAATACACCGGAGTACCCAACTCCACAATCTCCAGTACAAGTTCTCTCTTGGTGATCAAAAGACCACAAACTTTCTTTTGAAAATGTCTCTTTCCCTTACAAAGATCCTTGTAGAATGATGAGAGGATTGAAGCTCTTGTGTGTAAGTGAAAAGAAAAAGAAATCAGAGAGTTTTGAAAAACACTTCAGCAAATGAGAGAAATATTCAGCATAAAAACCAAGAAACAAAGCTCTTTTGAATGCCTTAAACTTTTGAAACTTTTTGCAAATTTTTCTAGTGCTTAACCTCTCCCTAAACACCCCTATTTATAGTAGAGGGCTTGGGTTAAAAGATAAAACTCACTTAAGGCTAATTAGGAAGTATTAGGATCAGCAAATAATATATAAACCTTTTTAGAAAGAAAAAGACAAAAATAAAACAACTCAGAAAAATAGCCGTTACTGTTCAAACGACTCTTTCGTTCGACCGGTCGGTCGACCGGAGTACAAAATAATATGATCGTTGCGGGCATCTGGTCGAGCGGTCGGTCGACTGGGCAGAAACAGAGAGCAATGCCATCTCAGTCGGCCAGCCGCCCGGTCGACCGAAGGACTTCGGTCGGCCGCCCGATCAGCCGAACAACGTGCACACGGATACGAACCAAAAACTACCAGAACCTCGGTCGACTGGGACAGTCGACTATTCTGACCTGGCAGAGTGCGGTCGACTGGTCGGTCGACCGGCTCAGGCCAAAAATCAAAACTGAAACAGAATTTTGAAGGGGATTTGAAATCTAACAAAATAGTTTTGATTTGAAACATGTATAATACCCAAAATTGAGTTTATAAACAAGAGGCTTTAAATTAAAATAATTTTTACATATTTATAGGGAATATTCTTGGAAATGATATGTGCGCAAAAATGTGTGTGATAAAGCTTCAAACCTATTCACTATTCTTTAACAAAACTATAAAACTAGGAACAAATCTAATGAAGTCTCTTGAGCAATCTTGAAATCTTGAGCCATGCAATGCCTTGCTAGAGCCTTCTCTTCTATGTTCCTTCCTTGATGCGCCATTTGCCTTATTTGCTTCATGAGCCTAGAATTCTTACAAAAGCTAAGCAATGGCCTCCAAATATGGTATTAACCTGAAACTTATCTTGAACAAACTAATTAGTACCAAATAGCTCTTATTTGTTTTGTTATCATCAAAACTCTAAACAAATGGAGAGTGTAACCTTTTGGGCCAACAATCTCCCCCTTTTTGATGATGACAAAACAAATAAGCTATAATAAAAATAAAAGAGAGGGTGTAAGCTCCCCCTCAAATTATGCCATGTTAAACAAAGAAAAACCATATGAGTTGCAAAAAACCATGAGACTAAAAATCATAAACACCATGAGATATAAAACACTTGCAAAACACTTCAACTCAAATACAAGAATTCATGAAAACACATCAAAAACTAAAAACATATATAAACTCATTCTCCCCCTTTTTGTCATACATCAAAAAGGGTTAGGAAAACATTTTTATTCAATAACACAAACATTAAGTTCGCCACAAATAAAAGAAAATCTAGCAAAATCAAGTGGTTTAGTGAAAATATCGGCAAGTTGCAAATCCGTAGAAACATAATCAATATCTATATCTCCTTTCTCAAAATGATCTCTAAGAAAGTGATATCCAATCTCAATGTGCTTGGTCTTACTATGTTGATTTGCATTCTTAGTCATATGTATAGTACTAGTATTATCACAAAATATTTTTATATGGTTATAATGCAAATCATAATCAAGGAGAGTATGTTTCATTCAAAGGACTTGTGCACAACAAGCCCCCGCGGCAACATACTCCGCCTCGGCGGTTGAGAGAGCTACGGAATTTTGTTTCCTAGAGGACCATGAAACAAGACAATTATCAAGAAATTGACATGTCCCACTAGTACTCTTTCTATCTACTCTACAACCCACATAGTCGGCATCCGAATAACTCGTCATTGAGAAATCTCCGGTTTCGGATACCAAAGACCCATTCCAATAGTGCCCTTAATATAACGAATAATGCATTTTACCGCAATAAGATGAGACTCTTTGGGACACGATTGAAATCTAGCACAAAGACACACACTAAACATTATGTCCGGCCTACTTGCCGTCAAATACAAAAGACTACCTATCATGCTTCTATACAATTTAATATCAACAGTTTTACCTTGGTCATCCTTATCAAGCTTGGTTGTAGTTGCCATAGGAGTGTTGCAAACTTTAGAGCCTTCAAGTCCAAACTTCTTTACGAGTTCCTTTGCGTACTTGGCTTGACATATGAAATTCTCATCTTGCAATTGCTTGATTTGGAGTCCAAGAAAGAAATTCAATTCACCCATGGAAGACATTTCAAACTCACATTGCATAACCTTTTCAAACTCCTTGCATAAAAACTCGTTAGAAGATCCAAAAATTATATCATCAACATAAATTTGCACAATTAAAATGTCATTATCAACATGCTTAGTAAAAAGAGTTGTGTCTACTTTGCCTTTAACAAAATCATTTGAAATGAGAAAACTAGAAAGCCTTTCATACCAAGCTCTTGGAACTTGTTTCAATCCATACAAAGCTTTATCAAGTTTAAAAACAAAATTAGGATGAACATGATCAACAAAACCGGGAGGTTGTTCAACATAAACTTCTTCATTTATAAAACCATTTAAAATGCACTTTTCACATCCATTTGAAAAAGTTTAAAATTTTTAAAAGATGCAAAAGCTAGTGTCATCCGTATGGCTTCAAGCCGTGCTACGGGTGCAAAGGTCTCCTCAAAGTCAATTCCCTTAACTTGAGTGTAACCTTGGGCCACTAACCTAGCTTTATTCCTAATGACATTACCGGACTCATCCATCTTGTTTCTAAAGATCCACTTAGTACCAATTATTGGTCTATCGTGGGGCCTAGGAACAAGGTGCCAAACTTGGTTGCGCTCAAATTGATTGAGTTCCTCTTGCATGGCTAGCAACCAATATGAGTCTGCCTCGACTTCGAGGATGCTTTTGGGTTCAAAATGAGAAATGAAAGCAAAGTTACCACATAAGTCATAGAGCTTGGAGCGAGTTGTTACCCCTTTAGATACATCACCTAAGATGAGTTCCTTGGGGTGATTTGTAGCGTATCTCCAATCTTTAGGAAGCGGTTGAGAGCTTTCCTCTTTATCCTCTTGAACATCACCAATGGGTTCTTGCTTTTCTTCTTGAGCGGGTGAGTCCTTCATGGATAGTCTCTCCATGTCTTCACCTAATGGGTCAATCTCTACAACATTCTCAACAACCACATTAGATTCTTTAAACTTAACATGCATGGATTCTTCAATGGTAAGTGAAGATCTGTTAAATACTCTATAAGCTTTGCTAGTAGTAGAATATCCAACAAAGATTGCTTCATAAGCCTTAGCATCAAATTTACCCAAGTTATCTCTAGTATTCAAAACAAAACACTTGCATCCAAAAACTTTGAAATATGCAACATTAGGTTTTCTGGAATGATACATTTCAAAAGATGTTTTGGAAGAATTTTTACACAAATAAATGCGATTTGAAATATAGCATGCGGTGTTTACGGCCTCGGCCCATAAATATTGAGGGAGGTCATATTCACTTATCATGGTCCTAACCATCTCTTGAAGTGTTCTATTTTTCCTTTCTACAACTCCATTTTGTTGTGGAGTTCTAGGACATGACATTTCATGCTTGATTCCCTTTTCATCACAATAAGTCATGAAGAGTTGGTTAACAAACTCACCACCTCTATCACTCCTTATTTTCAAAATCGAAAAACCTTTTTCTTTTTCAACCCTTTTTCGAAAATCTTTGAAATGAGAAAAAGTTTGATCTTTGTGTTCCAAAAAGAAAACCCAAGTGAAACGGGAAAAATCATCAACTAAAACAAATGCGAATCTACTACCATTTAAACTCTTAGTTTTAGTTGGTCCAAAAAGATCCATATGAATTAATTCTAATGGCCTAGTTGACATGATATCCTTGATTGGTTTGAAGGAAGACTTGGTTTGTTTCCCAAGTTGGCACGCACCACAAATGCGGTTTTTCTCAAACTTCAAGCAAGGTATACCCTTCACCAATTTCTTAGAATTAATCCTAGAAAGATGGTCAAAAGATGCATGTCCTAATCTTCTATGCCAAAGCCAAGAATTTTCATCAAAAGCATTCAAGCATTTAGTAGAACAATCTAAATTAAGCATGTCAATGATATAAACATTATTGTCACGAAAATCGATGAGAATACAATCATTAGTTTTAACATCAAAATCTTGCAAGAAGAATCATCAAAAATAACTTTAAGTCCACGGTCACAAAGTTGACTAATACTAAGCAAGTTATGCTTCAAACCATCAACAAGAACTACATTTTCTATAATAGAAGATGCACCAATTTGAATGTTACCTATACCGATGATAGTGCCCTTGGAGTCATCCCCGAAGGTGACGGTGCCACCTTCCATGTACCTTGATAGGGTTGTAAAGTTATTGATGTCCCATGTCATGTGTCTTGAACAACCACTATCAAGGTACCACCGCTCCTTACATCTTGGAGCCTTGGTGTATACCTACATCAAATAATTTAGGACTTGATATTGGTACCCACATTTTCTTGGGTCCTAAAGAGTTAGTGCCATGAACCCAAACAAGATTATTTGATCTATTTACTTGGTCATAACAAAACTTAGCCAAATGTCCATTCTTACCACAATAAGTTCATCTATACACTCTACCATATTTAAAAGCATAGTGAGTGTGAGACTTGTGAGCATGTGTGGATTTAGCATGAGTGTTGTGTGAAGTGTGAGCATGAGGAATCTTAGCATGAGAATCTTTAGCATGAAAAGTGTGCTTTTTAGAAAACATTTCTTCAAGTTTCTTAGTGTTAAAAGCACAATCCTTCAAAACCTTTTCAAAATCAACAATTCTAGTTTTTAAAGAAGAAATTTCTTTTTCATCAATCTTAGAAAATTTGCTTTACAAGCAACTCTGTAAGCACTAAATTCATTTTGAGTAGAAATGAGATTGGAAGAAATTTCATCTTTTTCTCTAGAAACAATAGCAAGTTGATTTTTAAGAAAAGCAACTTCCTTTTCCAATTTAGAACATTCAATCCTTTTATTATCATAGGTTTCCGAGAGTTCAACAAACGCATGTATAAGAACTTCTTTACTTAATTCATCTTCTTCATCAAGAGGTTGTGGGGTTACCTTTGGTGTGTTTGCCATGAAACACATGTTCGCCGTGTCCACCTCGTCTTCGGATTCGCTTTCCGAATCACATGTGGCTTTGTAGGCTTTCTTTTCGACCGGCTTCTTTAGCTTGAAGGAGGAAGTCATCTTCTTCTTGAAATCCGGGCAATCCGCCATGATGTGTCCGGGCTTTCGACAATAGTAGCAAATGATTATTCTCTCCTCTTTTCCTTCAAACTTCCTTCTAAAGTTGAGTTTGTTCTTACGGTACATTCTCTTCACGTTTCGCACAAGAAGGGAGAGCTCCTCATCTTCTTCTTCATCTTCTTCTTCGTCATCAAGAGTGGAGGAAGACTTGAAGGCTATGGATTTCTTCTTTAGAGGAGCGGCTTCTTCTCTTGCCTTCTTTTCCATCTCATGAGTCTTCAAGTTTCCAATGAGACTAATGAGGTCCATTTCGTCCTTGTCATTCAACTCTTTCAAGGTGGTGGCCTTTATCTCCCATGAAGAAGGAAGAGCCCGAATCACTTTTCGCACCTTTTGGTCATTGGAAATATCATCACCTAAAGAGGAAAGAGCATTGGTGATTTTAGTAAACCTTGTAATCATGCAATCAATAGATTCATCATCAATCAATTTAAAAGATTCATATTGGGACCTCAAGAGATCTATCTTAGCTCTCTTTACTTGTGATGTCCCCTCGTGTGTGACCAACAAATGTTGCCAAATCTCATAGGCGGATTGGCAATGTATTATCCGTGTAAGGTCATCCTCATTCAAGGCGGTTAGGAGGGAGTTTTGGGCCTTTGAGTTAGCCTCATATTCTCTAAAGGTAAATTCGGTCCATGTGCTTTCATCACTATCAGGTACAACATAGGGTTTGGTCAAGGATTTAGCAATTAGACTACCTAAAGATTGTAAGAAAATAGTCATCCTAACCTTCCAAATAGGGAAATTAAGTCCATCAAATTTAGGAGGGGTTTTGATGTTATCGGCCATGTTTACTAGTGAATGAATGGATGAATGCAAATGTTGATTAGCAAATTTTAAGGATCTCTCTAAGGATGTTAAGCCAAATCTAGAGTCAAAGCTCTGATACCAATTGAAAATCACCTAGAGGGGGGGTGAATAGGTGATAATGCTAATCAATGCCCAATAAAAATATGATGCAACAATCTCCCAAAACAAGACTAGAAGCCGGATTCCCCGTGAAGGGCTCTGAACTCCTTCCTCGTGATTCCTCTGAATATGAGTTGGAGGTGCACAATGCAATCTTGTTGTATGGGACTTTGATTGACAAGATGAATGAAAACAAGTGAATAATGCAATGAAAATAGAAAGCAAGTAATAGGAGCAATGAAAGTAAAGCAAGAAGCAAGAGCAAGTAAACCAAACGCAAACACCGAGAATTTTTCCGAGGTTCGAGCACCCAGCTCTACGTCCCCGCCTTCCCCAGAAGGATTTCTAACCACTATAACTTCACAAAGATGTTACAAATACACTGGAGTACCCAACTCCACAATCTCCAGTACAAGTTCTCTCTTGGTGATCAAAAGACCACAAACTCTCTTTTGAAAATGTCTCTTTCCCTTACAAAGATCCTTGTAGAATGATGAGAGGATTGAAGCTCTTGTGTGTAAGTGAAAAGAAAAAGAAAATCAGAGAGTTTTGAAAAACACTTCAGCAAATGAGAGAAATATTCAGCACAAAAACCAAGAAACAAAGCTCTTTTGAATGCCTTAAACTTTTGAAACTTTTTGCAAATTTTTCTAGTGCTTAATCTCTCCCTAAACACCCCTATTTATAGTAGAGGGCTAGAGTTAAAAGATAAAACTCACTTAAGGCTAATTAGGAAGTATTAGGATCAACAAATAATATATAAACCCTTTTTAGAAAGAAAAAGACAAAAATAAAACAACTCAGAAAAATAGCCGTTACTGTTCAAATGACTCTTTTGGTCGACCGGAGTACAAAATAATATGACCGTTGCGGGCATCCGGTCGACCGGTCGGTCGACTGGGCAGAAACAGAGAGCAATGCCATCTCAGTCGGCCAGCCGCCCGGTCGACCGAAGGACTTCGGTCGGCCGCCCGGTCGGCCAAACAACGTGCACACGGATACGCACCAAAAACTGCCAGAACCTCGGTCGACTGGGACAGTCGACTGTTCTGACCTGGCAGAGTGCGGTCAACCGGTCGGTCGACCGGCTCAGGCCAAAATCAAAACTAAAACAGAATTTTGAAGGGGATTTGAAATCTAACAAAATAGTTTTGATTTGAAACATGTATAATACCCAAAATTGAGTTTATAAACAAGAGGCTTTAAATTAAAATAATTTTTACATATTTATAGGGAATATTCTTGGAAATGATATGTGCGCAAAAATGTGTGTGATAGAGCTTCAAACCTATTCACTATTCTTTAACAAAACTATAAAACTAGGAACAAATCTAATGAAGTCTCTTGAGCAATCTTGAAATCTTGAGCCATGCAATGCCTTACTAGAGCCTTCTCTTCTATGTTCCTTCCTTGATGCGCCATTTGCCTTATTTGCTTCATGAGCCTAGAATTCTTGCAAAAGCTAAGCAATGGCCTCCAAATATGGTACTAACTTGAAACTTATCTTGAACAAACTAATTAGTACCAAATAGCTCTTATTTGTTTTGTTATCATCAAAATCTAAACAAATGGAGAGTGTAACCTTTTGGGCCAACAATCTTCCCCTTTTTGATGATGACAAAACAAATAAGCTATAGTAAAAATAAAAGAGAGGGTGTAAGCCCTCCCTCAAATTATGCCATGTTAAACAAAGAAAAACCATATGAGTTGCAAAAAATCATGAGACTAAAAATCATAAACACCATGAGATATAAAACACTTGCAAAACACTTAAACTCAAATACAAGAATTCATGAAAACACATCAAAAACTAAAAACATATATAAACTCATTCTCCCCCTTTTTGTCATACATCAAAAAGGGTTAGGAAAACATTTTTATTCAATAACACAAACATTAAGTTCGCCACAAATAAAAGAAAATCTAGCAAAATCAAGTGGTACAAACCCCGGTGAAACATCATAAAAGGAGTGTCTCGCGGATCTACCCTCTGCATTCGTCAACATGACCAGAAGAGGACGAGAACTGCGCAGGGGCAGACAAGCATCTGACGACACTCCCTACAGCTCCCCTGATCTAGATTACAGCCCAGGCTTAGGCGAAGTCTTGGTGCATGAAGAGGGTATCTTCCGAAACACCAGATCTATGGTTGCGATACCCTATAGTTATGAACAGCCATCTTCCTCAACGGCAGTAACCTCGCCGGAACCAAAGAGAAGATCAGTCCAGTGGCCTGATGAAGAAGATGAAGACAGCGGGTATGCTTCTTCGGTGACAGTCAGTTCGGTGCGAACAGACAGAGCATCAGTAAACATGGCTGATAATGGTAATGACGACCTTCGTCGACGTTTGGAAGCTCAGGAGCAAACTTTCAAGACTCAGCAAGAAGCTCTGGACAACATTCAACAGATGCTCGCTCAACTCCTTAATAACCGGAATAATAATGATACCGGGAGTAATCATGACGAGGAAGAATATCTTAGCAATGACCAGCCGAAGATGGAAAAGTCCAATGAGGGTTCTTCTTTAGACGCTGAAGTCCTTAAGGGCCTTCAAGCTCAAATCGCATCCCTAGCTCAGAGGGATGAGTTAAAGAAAGTAGGGACAGTCCGTCCTTACCCGTTGGAGTGGGATTCAGTGCCATACCCACCGAAGTTCAAACCACCAACATTGCATACCTATGATGGAAAGAGCTCGCCAAACCAGCACATCTACTATGTTGGCCCAAAGGCCTTTCACTCTAGTTTTGATGATGATTAACTCATGTAGTTATGTGTACTAATTATCTTGTGATTTTAGTTTCAGATTATTAATCAAGATATTAGTTGGTGTTTAGCTTCAATAAGATGAATTGGAAGCTTGCACATGTTGATTCAAGAGCCCGCGCATCAAAGATCATACATTGCACTTGCTCGGTGAATCAAGAGTTTTTGGATCGAGCCGACTTGGAGATTGCGCTCTAGCTTGGAGATTGCGCTCTACAAGAAGACTTAGGTATCCATAGTTTTAGTTTGTGTTTAGAGCCTAATTGTAAAGATTAGAATAGTATGATAATGCTCAAGTTCACAACACACACCTTTCATGTTTTGATTTTCGGTTTTAGGTTTAACCGATCTTGGTTTATATGAATAGAGTTTATATCAAAACAAGTTTACTTGGTTTAATGTATATTGGATTTGTTCCATATACATGCATGCTTCAATTGTTTAGACAAACTTTGTTTGATAATCTATTCCATGTGTTTTATGTTTTGGTATTTACAACAAAACATATTTTTGGACTTAATGACAAAAATCATGATATATATATGTTTCTTGTATATTGAATTTCTATTCATATACAACATGCTTCAAAATGTTTAAATATCATATTTTTGTATTTCAGATAGGTTTTGGACAATATGCATTTTCTATTCAAAATCCGAGTTTTAGAAAATACAAGTTTTGGTTTTTGATAAATATGATAAGATACAAAAATAGTTTTAATTGCTTGATATTTGAGTCAAAACTTTTATCACATGTTTATATATCAATGCAAAATGCTAAAACTATTTTTGGGGATTTTTAGTAATTTATAAGAATTTATTTGACATTAATTTTCCTCAGATTTCAGACCTGACTTTTGTCTGCCAGGCTTGGCCGGTCGACTGGTACGGTCGACCGCACCAAAGAAGCCAGTCGACCGTTCCGGTCGACCGACGTGCACGGATACGTGCACGCTGGCTGACTCTGTAGCCGGTCGACCGAAGCGGTCGACCGACGGAGAGCTGTTGGCTCTCAGGAATTCTCGGTCGACCGAGGCGGTCGACCGGTAGCCACAACGGTTCAGAATTTGACCGTTGGGCGGTCGACCGGGCCGGTCGACCGGCAGGGTAAATCTGGCAAATATTCTGTAAACAGCTAGTTTTCTAAATTGCCTATAAATACCCCATTTGAGAGAGTTTTTCTCTAAGAATTTTTGGGCTAAAAATTTTCTATCTCTCTGGTGTTTTTGCTGCAAGAAAAAAAATAGGTTTTTGGATTCAAAGTGAACAATCTTTTGTGTTTTTGATTAGGGTTTGAAAAACCAAAGAAAAGAGATTTTGGAAAAGCTTTTGTTTGAACTTCTATATCTTGATTTCATTTGTTTCCCAAAGGTTTTTCTTTGAGTTGCTGGTTTCATATCCCTTGGTTTTCTCCACACTTGAGCTAAAATCTACTATCTATATCTATAGGTTATTTGTGTGGAAGAAGAAGTTGTTTGTGGTTGTTGTTGTGACCACCAAGTTGTAACCCAATCTTTTCTTAGCTTTGTGCTTTGGGTTGTATCCCTCTAGTTGAGAGGTGATCCTTGTATTGGTTGGTGATTGGGAGTTTGTTGTATTGGTTTGAAAATTTGCCTCAAGGAGGAGGTTGTGATTGTTGGAGTTTGCCTCAAGGAGGAGGTTGTGTTGGTTGGCTTGGATTTGTGCCTCAGGGAGGAAGTTGTAAAGAGAGGAGTTGGGTACTCTTTGTAAAGGGTCCTAGGTGGACGAGCTAGTGGAAATCCTTCGTGTGTCGAAGGCGGGGATGTAGAGCTGGGTGCTCGAACCTCGATAACATATCTCTTTGTTTGCGCTTGATCCATTGACTCTTGCTCTCTCTCTTTAATTTGTGCAAATTGTTATATCTTGTACTTGCTTGTGTGTGCATCATTGTTGTAATTGCAATTAGTTTTTAAATTCCGCATTTAGTTGACTAGATTAGCATTGTCACCTATTCACCCCCCCTCTAGGTGACTTTTCAATTGGTATCAGAGCTAGTGCTCCTGATATTTAGGTTTAACCCCCTAGGAGTGATCTTGGTTTGCTAATCTTCATTTGTAATTATCATTTGCACTCATACTAGTTTGCACTCATGGCTAGCCCTCCTATGTTTGACCATTTTAGACTTGATACTTGGAAGGTGGACATGACTAGGCATTTAAAAGACCTAGGACATCTAGTTTATCAAGCCATTACCATAGAATCCCTCCCTAATAGTAGCAAGCATAAGAAGGCCAATGCATTAGCACTTAGAGCACTTAGAGCATCTCTAAATGAATTTCTTTTACCCGTTTTTGATCACTATGATTCGGCTTTTGCAGTTTGGAGCATCTTGACGTCTCCCGAGCTTCCAAGGATAATTAACAAGATGAGGAGATCTAAAAGAGAAAAGTCCGAAGAGCAATGCCTCATGGTCCAAGGGAAGAACTCCCTTGAGGTACAATCGGATTCTCATATTGATGATAGCTCTAGTTCCTATTGCCATGGTTGTTTTGAAGTTCAAACTTTAAATATGGAACTTGCTCAAAAGTTTGAAAATTTGTTAGAAGAATATGATTTGTTGAAAGATGATAATCTTGTTTTGAAAAATGAATTAAAGAATTTATGCTCTAATTTTGAATTGGTTTTGCAAGAGAAGGAAGAGATTGCAAGTGAATGTGACTCACTTAAATCTCAACTTGAACTTGCTTTAAAGGAAAATGAATTTTTGAAAAACAAAAATGAGTGTGATGATGTTGTAAAGCAAAATAAGATTTTATCTTCAAAATTGGATTTTACTTTTAAAGAAAATCTTACTTTGAAAAATGATATTGATTCAATTACTAGAGAATTGGATTTGGTTTTGATTAAAAATAAATCTTTGCAAAAAGAGATTGATGTTTGCCATGCTAATGTTGCTTCATGTTCTAACACACCTATTGCATGCTCCACTTTATCTTCTAACATTGAAAATGATATACTTGTTTTGAAGAAAAGTGTTGATAGTTTGGGCTCCACTTTGAGCCATTGTGCCATGAATCACACACGATTGGAAACCTTGGTTCGCAAGAAACAAGTTCCAACCTTGCATGCACAACCATCTAGGCATACACATGCTTTTCATGATCACCACCATCATATGTATGCTCACGTGTACACATGTACACATTGTGGTCGAAAAGGCCACCTTGCTAGATTTTGTTATGATCGTATTTATAATGAAAATTTGGCAACGAATTATGTTTGGGTGAGAAAAGATATTAACCCCCGTGGACCCAAAAGAAAATGGGTACCAAAAACCACCTCTTTGACTTTTGATGTAGGTGGGAGCTCTCGCGTCACGTGAGGGTATTGGTGCCTTGAGGTGGATGCATTCTAAGCTAAAAGGAGAGCCATTTGGATGCTTCACTCTCAAGGAGATTTGGTGGGAGGACCATCATGTTTTGGAGACATGGAGAGTTGCCCCTTTGGTTTTGGTAACAATCCCTTACTCCATTTTGTGTTTACATGCTTTTCATTTTTTTTATATAGCATGTTGTATTTTATTGTCCATTATGCTTGTGCCATTATATTAAAGTTGTACATGTTTAGCTACTTGAGCACCCATGCTTCATTTGGAATCTACATTTAGTGTCTCACCTTGTTTAAACTAACATGTATGCTTTAGATCTAATGTACATGCATATGCACAATGATCATATGATGTTCATGATTCTATGATTTTGTGTTTTAATGATTCATGTATTGCAATTTGTAATCACCATTGTTTATATGATTCCATATTTTGTGTTTTCACAATTGTTTTGATATTATGTATATCTTGATTCTTATAGCATATGAATTTATATAAGGATCATTTTTAGAATAATTGTTGATTTATGACTTGTTTTATGCTTTATGATTTGAATATATGCTTAGATGTTAGTTTTCATGAAAACTAGGAGTTATACTTGTACATAGAATGGGCCACAAATAAACCTTTATAAATGTTTGTGCTTGGATGCCTATTTGTACTCATTAGATGTGCTAGTATAGTCTAGTTTTGATGATTCATGCATTCAAACATGTATTCCTCATTTTTTTTGATATGTTTTATGATCATGTGTTTTCTATGATAAAGTGTTTTCACTTCATGTATATGTCTATTTTGCCAAACCTTAAGATATACATGTATGCCCCTTGAGTCATTTGCTTTTCATGCAAATCTATATTTGGACTCAATTGTGTTTAGGGATATGTATGTATACTTTTGCTTTGTCTAAACATACATATACCTTGAAGTATAAATTGACTTTTGATGAAGAGTTTAGATTTTCATGTTTTTAGGAGATTTCCTTTAGTAATGAAAATTTAGTTTTCATATGTTTATATTTTAAAAGAATTTCAATTGAGCTTGATTGTCCATTTTCATGATGATATGTTTCACACAACACTTGTACACTCACCCTATTTAATGTTTTCTCATGATTTAGTTTTCATGAGTACAATTTGTGCTATCTAGATTTTGAGTGTTTTAGTGCCATGTGAGTTACATGTGTTCATGAAAAACATTTTTGTTATTCCTTACTCGAAGGATTACGTGCTAGTTTTCAAATTTTCATATAACCAGTTCGTATTCTTCATTTTGGTAGAGATTTTCAAACAAACTATAATTTCAAATCTATTTTTGAAAACCCCTACCATTAAGGGCGGTTGGAAGGGAGATCATGTTCATGTATGCTTTATAATGAAAATCATTTTAAACTTGCACATGATTGGGTGGTAGTTGATATGAGATATACACTTGATCTTATTGTTGTTTCAATTGGTATCATTGAATTCTTTCAATTGGTATCAATCTTGACATCCTTTTGTATACTCATATATGTTTTGTTTTATATATGTATGCTTACACTTCATATAGTATCAATTTCAATTGGTATCTATTTCTTACATACATATATAGATGATTTATTTGTGCTTCAAGATATCACAAATTTTGTTTATGATAAGCTTGATTTTTTTTAATGACCATCATTTTCAATTGATTCAATTTTCAATTGGTTTCTTTATACAAGCATTATCATTATCTTGCTTATGCTAAGCTTGAGCTTTAACATTATTTCAATTGACTTACTTTTTCAAAATTGGTATCATATGTTTTATTTTCAATATGTTTTAATTTCAATTGGTATGTTATTTATTTTCAATGCCCCTCTTACTTTCAATTGGTAATTGGTAGGCATTTCTTAAATGTTTTTATGATCACTTTCTATTGATATCATAATGCACTTCTTTGACACTTTTTTTAATTGGTATCATTTTTTTTGGTTTCACCCCTTGAAGTAGTTTGTATATTCTTTGTTTCATATATTTAGGGGGAGAAGAATTCATATCTATTTTGTTTTTACCCCTTTGTTGATGATTGACAAAAAGGGGGAGAAGATTTATTGGAGTTAATATGCATGAGTTTTCAGTTTTATGTTCATTTCATCTCCATTGGTATTGGTATCAAGAGCATTATGAGTTTTGTTTTTATTAATATCCATTGGAATCAAGAGCATTATGAGTTTTGTTTTTATTAGTATCAAGAGTTTTGTTTGGTAAGTTATTTGTTTTGTTTTAATTGGAATCAATAGCATGTTTCATATGCATATTCATTTTATGTCAGTTTTGTTTGGTAAGTTATTTGTTTTATTTTAATTGGAATCAATAGCATGTTTCATATGCATATTCATTTTATGTCAAGAACCTTGTTTATATGCATCTTATTGTTTGTTTATTCCTATGCATGAGTTAAGGGGGAGCTTCTTTGAAGCTTTACTTTAATCCATGCATATATAACTCCATGAGTTTTGTCATCATCAAAAAGGGGGAGATTGTTGGCCCAAAGGCCTTTCACTCTAGTTTTGATGATGATTAACTCATGTAGTTATGTGTACTAATTATCTTGTGATTTTAGTTTCAGATTATTAATCAAGATATTAGTTGGTGTTTAGCTTCAACAAGATGAATTGGAAGCTTGCACATGTTGATTCAAGAGCCCGCGCATCAAAGATCATACATTGCACTTGCTCGGTGAATCAAGAGTTTTTGGATCGAGCCGACTTGGAGATTGCGCTCTAGCTTGGAGATTGCGCTCTACAAGAAGACTTAGGTATCCATAGTTTTAGTTTGTGTTTAGAGCCTAATTGTAAAGATTAGAATAGTATGATAATGCTCAAGTTCACAACACACACCTTTCATGTTTTGATTTTCGGTTTTAGGTTTAACCGATCTTGGTTTATATGAATAGAGTTTATATCAAAACAAGTTTACTTGGTTTAATGTATATTGGATTTGTTCCATATACATGCATGCTTCAATTGTTTAGACAAACTTTGTTTGATAATCTATTCCATGTGTTTTATGTTTTGGTATTTACAACAAAACATATTTTTGGACTTAATGACAAAAATCATGATATATATATATTTCTTGTATATTGAATTTCTATTCATATACAACATGCTTCAAAATGTTTAAATATCATATTTTTGTATTTCAGATAGGTTTTGGACAATATGTATTTTCTATTCAAAATCTGAGTTTTAGAAAATACAAGTTTTGGTTTTTGATAAATATGATAAGATACAAAAATAGTTTTAATTGCTTGATATTTGAGTCAAAACTTTTATCACATGTTTATATATCAATGCAAAATGCTAAAACTATTTTTGGGGATTTTTAGTAATTTATAAGAATTTATTTGACATTAATTTTCCTCAGATTTCAGACCTGACTTTTGTCTGCCAGGCTTGGCCGGTCGACTGGTACGGTCGACCGCACCAAAGAAGCCAGTCGACCGTTCCGGTCGACCGACGTGCACGGATACGTGCACGCTGGCTGACTCTGTAGCCGGTCGACCGAAGCGGTCGACCGATGATAGGTAGCGAAAAATGCATAATTGTCATCATATATACCATCGCATTTGCACATTTATTCATATTATAATGCACATTTATTAATATTTCTTTATTTAATATGTGCAGGCCTCAAATTATCAAGTTAATAAAGAATAAAGATTAAAGAGCCCAAAAGCCCAGATCCAAGCCCATGTTTGAAGCCCAGGTGCAAAAGCGCAATTACAAGAAGTCAAAATGCAAATACAAGGGCTAAAAGTTGCAAATATCAGAGATTAGGGAAGGATAAACTTCTATCCAACCCTAAACACCTGCAAGATGAGGATAAAAGGCCAAGATAAAGAGGAATTTCGTGGAGAGAAGATTTGAAGAAATCTGGATTAAGGGTAACTTGATTACCAAGTTATCTCGAAAATCCAGATTAAAAGGCCAGGATCACACTTCTAGAAGCAGGAGCCCAGAGGGACGGATCAGGAGAGGCCACGCACCAAAGCGCGTGGCCAACAGAGCCAGAACTGTCGCAAAGGCGCGGCAATATCCCAGATTCCGCGGCAAAGTGGTTGAGATCAGTTTCCAATTTTCGTGGGCGACTCTATCCGGGACTCCTCTACAATCTGCACTATAAATATCTCTGCAGGCGCAGCAGAGAAGGGCATGCAGAGACGATTAGGGTTTTCTTTAGCCATTTTTATTCAAAGTTGTAATTTTTATTTCATGCTATTTGTGGAGAAGAAGGAGACGATTGTGTAACCGGAGATTCAACGAAATAAAGGTCACTCTTTTGTTCTCTTTTAATTTCTGCAACTTTACTTTATTTCTTTTGTGATCTCTCTTTGTTTTAATCTGTGATCTCTTCTTGTTTTCGTTTTTCTTTTCCTTGCAATCTTTCTCATAAAAAAAATAATAAAAAAATAAATAATTTGAAAAGAAAAAAATAATGAAGAACTAAATCTCTCTAGTGGTTTGCTGAGACTCTTAAAGCAACCCTAGAGCAGTTAAGCCTAGATCTGATTAAGGAACATCAATCGAAACCCTAGGTATTAAAAACAACTTTTCTTGAAGATTAAACAAATACCTAGAATTCCTAATATAGGTTGCATATTAAAAAGACCTCTCATGACTTCAAACTTAAGAACTAGGACGGCATAAATTTAAGATTCGTCTTTTATTAGGTTGTACTTAGATGTTAGGATGAACCATAGTTTGGCTTTAATAATGTAACTTTGCTAGAAGTCTAGTATTGATTTTTCTTGCTTGAATTATTTGTAATGACCTAGGGTGAATCATATCAATCTTAAGATGAAGATCAAGCTCCTTAACTTGCAATAGGGTTGTGGTAGAAGATCAGCAAAACCACGTCTTTAATCTCATATTTTCATCACCAATCTAATCTCTCTTTTCTTACTTGAAGCATACAGAGGAATCGAGTCGAAAAGCTTTCATCGCATCCTTCCCTGAGGATCACGACCCGCTTGAGCCCTTGCTACAGCGGATTCGCATTGAGACTAAGAATTCTGAACTCTATTTCAATTATCAAAATCTCAATCAAATTTTGGCACCGTTGCCGGGGAAGGAACGGCACGATTTCCTCGATCTAACTATCTTTTTTCTTTCTGTTGCAGGTACAGAGAACAGGATACAGAAACAGAGCAGCAGAAATTACATATTGCAACCCTGTGCCTCTGCCCTAGAAGGCAGAGCACTTGGGCCTACTCCTTTGCCGCAGATCCGCGGCAAAAGCCGCAGAAACGCGGCAAGAGTAGTTAACTACTCACAGAAATTTCTGCAGGTTGCTTTGCATTGCAAAAATCTGCTTACTGCTGTGATTACTTTTCTCTGTGATCACTCTGCAATTGCTAATAATTAACATTAACCTATTTGTTGAAAAAAAAAAAATATTTTTAGACTCTTGCATTTAGGGCACGTGTCTATTTACATTTTTTTTAATTCTGTTGAAGAGTGCTGGCGACAAGGTACGTTTGCATAGCATATAGATTAGGAAACACTCTTGGTTGTTTACTGCTTTCTTGAGTGATTACTTTTCTACCGCTTTACACGTACACTAATTCATCTTAAGGGCATAACCCATAAGCAAGATAAGGTGGGGATTTCATCACCCTTCCTTGGCCCACAAATCATATCCGTCACACTCACAACCCTAACCTTAAGTAAAATTTGACTAGACGTTGGCCCTAGGTTAACTCGGACTCAATAGGAGATTGACCGAAGGAGGAAAATTGTTCGAAATTAACTCTTGTCAAATCGGTGTCTAGGCAGGGGATTGAGGGCCGAAAGCTCGAAGGACGGTGGTTATTTAATTAAGGAACGTCTCTGACGGAAAACCTCCCACCGGTCTTGCCACCTACCTGGCCGATTAGCTTGTGGTTAACGTCGACAGTAGACCTCCTAAGGACAGTCTAAAGTTAGGAGTCGTCTAGGTCAAGGCTTACCTTAGATTAGGACTTTTGATTGTTTTTCTTTTTTTGATTGATTGGGTGAACTTGTTTGCTGATTGTGCATGACCGCTTGGTCGAGAGACCCACTTACATCCAGGCTAACTAGAACTAGTTCACCACCCGAGCTCAAGCCCAACTCACACATGGCACAACCACAGTCATTCCAAGATAGGTTCTATCCTATTAGAACCTCTCTTCCTTCTTGCATCCAGCTCACTATCGAAAGTGTTGACCCATATGAACTCAAGCCACAATACATCAACACTCTTCCCAAATTTCATGGACTTGAATCTGAGGATGCATACTTCTTCATAAGGGAATTTGAAGAAGTATGTCAAATGATGAATATACCTAAGTTAGGAGACGATGCTATCAAACTTAGGTTTATCCCCTTTGCTTTGAAGGATTTAGCAAAGAAATGGCTCTACAGTCTAGAGGCCGGTTCAATATCTTCTTGGGATAATTTCATTAAGGCCTTCTTAAAGAAATTTTATCCCGTTCACAAGACTGCACTGATTAGGAAGAATATCCTCCAGTTTAAGCAAACAGCCAATGAACCTTTTTGGAAATACTTCGAGCGTTTTAAGGATCTCCTTGCCCAATGTCCTCACCATGGGATAGAGAAATGGCGACTTTGCCAAGTTCTCTATGATGGATTAGATTATTCTACTAAAACACTGTTAGAATCCATGTGTCAAGGAGGATTTCTGCAAAAGAATGAAGATGAAGGATGGACATTGTTTGAGGAATTAGCTGAAAAATCCATCCAATGGGACCCTACTCCTAAAAAATCTAGGACTAATAACCCTACTTCTTCTAAAGGAGGTATCCATTCCATTGAGGCCAACGTAGCAACCGATGCTAAGTTAGCTGCTGTTATGCGTAGACTAGAGGCTCTTGAAACGAAAGAGCCAGTCTCTGTGAACCAAGTCAGCCCAACATCTTCGGCGGGCTGTACTTATTGTCAAGATATGAACCATGTGTTCGAGGAATGTCCTGTTTTTATCGCGCATCAAAGCTTGCCCGAACATATGAGTGCGGCCTTCACAAGGCCCGCCAACAATCCTTATGCACCCACCTACAATCCCGGTTGGAGAAACCATCCCAATTTTTCATGGGGCCCAAGCAACAATGATCAAGTGAGGCCCAAATTCTCCAACAACTTCCAAAATCCGCCTTATCAACAAAATTTCCCTAGTCAAAATCCTCCACCGTCTTTCCAAAATTCACAAATGGAGACAAGACTTTCAAATTTGGAAAGAAAGGTGGATACCCTAGTGAAAAGCCAAGACACGCTGGCTCAAGTCCTAAGTAGGATAGAGCTCCAATTGAACCAGCAAGAGAGACAGAGGGGTACCCTTCCGAGTCAACCATTGCCAAATCCTAGGAATCCTAGGCCAGCCAATGAGGCTCAAGACCCAAATCAGTGTCACATGGTTCATACACTCAGATCTGGGAAACAAGTTGATAATCAAGTATCTATGCCATCGGATCCATCTCAGCCATCCATTCCATCTAACTCCACTTCCATTCCATCTAGCTCCACTCCTTCTCCATCCAGTCCCAAGGAAACTGAAGCTGAAAAGTCAGCAAATCAGTTGCACCAGCCTATAGCTCCATTTCCAAATAGGCTTAGAAGCAACAACAATGCACACATGGAGAAATTATTAGAGGTGTTCAATCAAGTTAGGCTCAACATTCCACTTCTTGATGCAATCCAACAGGTCCCTAGTTATGCCAAATTCATTAAGGACATGTGCACCAAGAAAAGAAAGACTAATGTGCCTAAGAAGGTTTTTCTAGCCACTAACATTAGTGAGCTACTGTCCAACCAGATCCCTATCAAGTATAAGGACCCAGGTTGCCCCACCATTTCTTGCACCATAGGTCGAGCCGAAATCAATCGAGCACTCCTCGATTTAGGAGCCAGCATCAATTTGCTCCCTTTCTCCGTGTATCAACAACTTGGATTAGGTGAACTCAACCCGACCCAAGTTACTATTCAGTTGGCTGACCGCTCTATCAAAGTTCCAAAGGGAGAGATCAATGACGTTCTCATACGGGTTGGAGAATTCATTTACCCGGTAGATTTCATTGTCTTAGAGACACAACCTGTGTCTAATCCTAGGTCCCAAACTCCCGTTATCTTAGGAAGACCGTTCCTAGCAACCGCTAATGCAATTATAAATTGTAGAAACGGTTCCATGAGACTGACTTTTGGGGATATGACCAAGGAAGTCAATGTTTTCAACCTAGGTAAGCATCCCTACGATGAGACCGACCAACCCTTTGAGGTTAACTCCATTGAGAACATGACGAGTGAGCATAATGATGAGATCATATTTGAGTCAGAGGAAGAGGAAGAGTTAGAAACAAGTGATATCAGTCTTGATGAGATCGAATGGGAATCAAATCTGAGTTCTATAGAGATGGGAGATTCTAGCTTAACTCCTCCACCCATCGAGCCAACTCCTTCTTTGGAGTTAAAAGCCTTGCCCAAACATCTTAAGTACGCCTACCTAGGTGAACAAGAGACGTTACCGGTCATAGTTGCATCTAATTTGACCAATAGGCAAGAGGAGGACCTGCTGGCAACCCTTAGGAGACATAGGGAAGCCATTGGTTGGACTATGGCAGATATCAAGGGACTGAGCCCTACGATAGTCCAGCATCGTATCCATCTAGAGGAAGGGGTTAGACCGAAGAGGGATCCACAGCGTAGGCTAAACCCACTCATGCAGGAGGCTGTACACGCCGAAATAGTGAAACTGTTAGATAATGGGATCATTTATCCCATTTCCGATAGCGAATGGGTTAGCCCAATGCATGTGGTCCCTAAGAAGTCTAGTTTTACTGTGGTAGAGAACGACAAGCATGAGTTAGTGCAAACACGATTGCCTACCAAGGTGAGAGTATGCATAGACTACCGCAAGCTGAACGTAGCCACTAGGAAAGATCATTTTCCCCTCCCTTTCATTGACCAAATGTTGGAAAGATTAGCAGGTCATGAGTATTACTGCTTTTTGGACGGTTATTCAGGGTATAACCAAATTCCTATAGCGCCGGAGGATCAAGAGAAGACAACGTTCACGTGTCCATTTGGGACATTTGCCTACCGTCGAATGCCTTTCGGCTTGTGCAATGCCCCCGCCACATTCCAACGTTGTATGTTAAGCCTGTTTTCTGATATGGTTGAGCGTTTCTTAGAAATTTTCATGGACGACTTCTCCGTCTATGGAAATTCATTTGACCAGTGTCTCCATCACTTGGAGCTAGTGCTGAGTAGGTGCACCAAAAAGAACTTGACCCTAAATTGGGAAAAGTGTCACTTCATGGTGCAACATGGGATTGTCCTAGGTCACGAGATATCTAGGGAAGGGATTAAGGTAGACAAGGCCAAGGTGGAGATCATAGCGAAACTTCCACTTCCGCGATGCGTGAAGGACATTCGGTCTTTCTTTCTTAGGACACGCCGGATTTTATCGTAGGTTCATTAAGGACTTTAGCAAAATTGCTAGACCCCTTACAAACCTTCTAGCTAAAGACGTGTCCTTCATCTTTGATGATAGGTGCCATAGTGCATGGGAGAAATTGAAAGTGGAACTTATCTCTGCTCCTATCATCTCTCCTCCGGACTGGTCCAAGCCTTTTGAGATCATGTGCGATGCTTCTGATTTTGCGATAGGTGCTGTCTTAGGACAGCGTAAGGACAACAAGCAGCACGTGATCTACTATTCGAGTAGGACGCTCAATGACGCCCAAATGAACTATACTACAACTTAGAAGGAATTCTTGGCAGTAGTGTTCGCTTTGGAGAAATTCTGCCCATACCTACTTGGGACCAAGACCACGATTTTCACTGACCATTCTGCTCTTCGATACCTTATGCTTAAAAAAGATGCGAAGGCCCGACTCATTCGTTGGATCCTTCTCCTTCAAGAATTCGATCTCGAAATTCGAGATAAAAAAGGTGTCGAAAATGTCGTAGCTGACCATCTCTCTCGTGTGCCAAACGCACCTTCTGACGAGCTGCCCATCAATGACAATTTTCCCGATGAGCAACTTCTAGCCATCTCTAAGGAGCCATGGTTTGCTGACATAGTAAATTACTTAGTCACAAACCAAACACCACCTAGTTGGTCTAAACAGGATAGATACCGATTCTTGTCTCAAGTTCGGTATTACATGTGGGAAGATCCTTATCTTTTCAAATATTGTAGCGACCAAATCATTAGGAGATGTGTCCCCGACGAGGAGACTAGAAGCGTGCTAGCTTTTTGTCATGAGTTCGCTTGCGGTGGACATTTTGGTCCCCGCAAAACTGCCGAGAAAATTCTGCAAAGTGGCTTTTATTGGCCAACTGTGTTTAGAGACGCATTTGAGTATTGCAAAACTTGCACAAGATGTCAAATGATAGGAAGAATTTTCAAACGAAATATGATGCCCCTAAATCCCATTCTAGAAGTAGAACTTTTCGACGTATGGGCATTGATTTTATGGGACCCTTCCCTAATTCGTTTGGGCACCAGTACATCTTGTTGGCCGTAGACTACGTGTCGAAATGGGTAGAAGCTGTCCCTTGCAAGACAAATGACAACAAAGTTGTTGTCAAATTCTTGAAAGATAATATCATCTCACGCTTTGGAATCCCTCGAGCCATCATTAGCGACAATGGCACACATTTTTGCAATAGAACTTTTGAAGCTCTTATGCGAAAATATGCCATTACTCACAAGTTGTCTACGCCCTACCATCCTCAAACTAGCGGGCAGGTAGAAGTTTCTAATAGACAAGTCAAGCTCATTTTGGAGAAGACTGTGAATCAGAATAGGAAGGACTGGTCCACCAAACTGGTAGATGCCTTATGGGCATATAGGACTGCCTTTAAGACGATTCTAGGAATGTCTCCCTACAGACTGGTCTTTGGAAAGGCTTGCCACCTTCCTGTCGAGCTAGAGCACCGGGCCCTTTGGGCAATTAAGCAGCTAAATTTCAATTTAGATAAGGCCGGTGAGTTTCGGAAATTACAAATTTCTGAACTAGAGGAGTTGAGGAATGATGCATACGAGAATGCGAAGATTGCGAAGGATAGAGTTAAGGTTTTTCACGATAAATTCATCACGAGAAAAACTTTTGTCCAAGGACAAAAAGTTTTACTTTACAACTCTAGACTTCATCTCTTTCCCGGTAAATTGAAGTCACGATGGACAGGACCATTCATTGTTAAGACGGTGTTTCCACACGGAGCCATAGAGATCTACGATCCCAAAAATGGCAATTCATTCAAGGTAAATGGTCAACGTCTTAAAATCTTTTGGAGTCTGTGCCGGAAGCTAATGCGGCGATGGGTCTTTTTGACCCACTGTATCAGTGATTATATCTTTCTGCCAGTTCATGCATCCATACATTTCATTCATACATTAGGGACAATGCATGAAACAAGTGTGGGGGAAGGGTATGTAATAAAAAAAAAAATTAAAAAAAAAATGTTATAAAAAGGATAATACTTTGACTTATTTTTTGAAAGAAATCTAAGTTAGTTTTAAGAATTAGGAAAATCATGATTAGGATTTCTAAAAACTTGGTCAAAATAAATAAATTGTTTAAATTTTAGGTATAGGAGGAGAAATTGAATAAATAATTAGTCTTGATTTTTACCTTAATGAATGTGCATACCAAATGCATATCTAGGATTCTAAGACAAAGACCTTGTGCCTCATTAAAAAAAAAAAAAAGAAGAAAAAATCACCAATTAAGCTGATATATGTGCCTCAAGAAGCATAAGTATTCATGCCTAAAGGTGAGTAAATAAAATAAAGTCCTTAGTTTTGGGGCCTAGTTCACTCGAATTTGAGTCCGCGGGGTGTTTTCTCACCTGGTGCCCTAAAGCCAACCGGTTTGGGAGTCATCGACTTTAAGTTCGCTACATGGGTGGATTAGAAAGCCTAAGAAAACTAAGAAATATAATATATGTATTAACACATCTAATAATCAATTAGTTAGGTATGAGGGCCTCAAGAAGCCTTGATACTTATACGAAAGAAAATTAGATGAGTTATACATGCCAAAAAAAATATATATATATATATTAACACATCTAATAGTCAATTAGTTAGGTATGAGGGCCTCAAGAAGCCTTGATACTTACACGAAAGAAAATTAGATGATGTTATAAAAATAATAAAGAGGCATGAGAGTCCAAGTTAAGGAATTCCTAGATTCACAAGGGTGCGTATGACTTTTGGTAACGAAAAAGACTATATTAAAAATTCAATTTTAATCCTTACCTAAAATGAATAACAATTGATTTTATAAAGACCAGGTTTGAAGAATGAATAAAAATGATAATCCTAAAACTTATAGACTACTTAGTCTCTTCAATAATAAGTCAAATATTTTCCTTTTTATGGATTTTGTGGGTGCAATCCGCTGAAAACCCTCACGAGACAACACTCGTCCTCTAGGGTAACCTAGAGGTTTAACGGCTTGTTGCACGTGCTAAGTGCAATCGTGATTCCTACGAAAGTGAGTTAGCTAGGTTAGATTTTTCTCTTTCTTTTTGATTTTTACTCGAGGACGAGCAAAAAGATAAGTGTGGGGGTGTGATAGGTAGCGAAAAATGCATAATTGTCATCATATATACCATCGCATTTGCACATTTATTCATATTATAATGCACATTTATTAATATTTCTTTATTTAATATGTGCAGGCCTCAAATTATCAAGTTAATAAAGAATAAAGATTAAAGAGCCCAAAAGCCCAGATCCAAGCCCATGTTTGAAGCCCAGGTGCAAAAGCGCAATTACAAGAAGTCAAAATGCAAATACAAGGGCTAAAAGTTGCAAATATCAGAGATTAGGGAAGGATAAACTTCTATCCAACCCTAAACACCTGCAAGATGAGGATAAAAGGCCAAGATAAAGAGGAATTTCGTGGAGAGAAGATTTGAAGAAATCTGGATTAAGGGTAACTTGATTACCAAGTTATCTCGAAAATCCAGATTAAAAGGCCAGGATCACACTTCTAGAAGCAGGAGCCCAGAGGGACGGATCAGGAGAGGCCACGCACCAAAGCGCGTGGCCAACAGAGCCAGAACTGCCGCAAAGGCGCGGCAATATCCCAGATTCCGCGGCAAAGTGGTTGAGATCAGTTTCCAATTTTCGTGGGCGACTCTATCCGGGACTCCTCTACAATCTGCACTATAAATATCTCTGCAGGCGCAGCAGAGAAGGGCATTCAGAGACGATTAGGGTTTTCTTTAGCCATTTTTATTCAAAGTTGTAATTTTTATTTCATGCTATTTGTGGAGAAGAAGGAGACGATTGTGTAACCGGAGATTCAACGAAATAAAGGTCACTCTTTTGTTCTCTTTTAATTTCTGCAACTTTACTTTATTTCTTTTGTGATCTCTCTTTGTTTTAATCTGTGATCTCTTCTTGTTTTCGTTTTTCTTTCCTTGCAATCTTTCTCATAAAAAAAATAATAAAAAAAAATAAATAATTTGAAAAGAAAAAAATAATGAAGAACTAAATCTCTCTAGTGGTTTGCTGAGACTCTTGAAGCAACCCTAGAGCAGTTAAGCCTAGATCTGATTAAGGAACATCAATCGAAACCTAGGTATTAAAAATAACTTTTCTTGAAGATTAAACAAATACCTAGAATTCCTAATATAGGTTGCATATTAAAAAGACCTCTCATGACTTCAAACTTAAGAACTAGGACGACATAAATTTAAGATTCGTCTTTTATTAGGCTGTACTTAGATGTTAGGATGAACCATAGTTTGGCTTTTAATAATGTAACTTTGCTAGAAGTCTAGTATTGATTTTTCTTGCTTGAATTATTTGTAATGACCTAGGGTGAATCATATCAATCTTAAGATGAAGATCAAGCTCCTTAACTTGCAATAGGGTTGTGGTAGAAGATCAGCAAAACCACGTCTTTAATCTCATATTTTCATCACCAATCTAATCTCTCTTTTCTTACTTGAAGCATACAGAGGAATCGAGTCGAAAAGCTTTCATCGCATCCTTCCCTGAGGATCACGACCCGCTTGAGCCCTTGCTACAGCGGATTCGCATTGAGACTAAGAATTCTGAACTCTATTTCAATTATCAAAATCTCAATCAACCGACGGAGAGCTGTTGGCTCTCAGGAATTCTCGGTCGACCGAGGCGGTCGACCGGTAGCCACAACGGTTCAGAATTTGACCGTTGGGCGGTCGACCGGGCCGGTCGACCGGCAGGGTAAATCTGGCAAATATTCTGTAAACGGCTAGTTTTCTAAATTGCCTATAAATACCCCATTTGAGAGAGTTTTTCTCTAAGAATTTTTGGGCTAAAAATTTTCTATCTCTCTGGTGTTTTTGCTGCAAGAAAAAAAAATAGGTTTTTGGATTCAAAGTGAACAATCTTTTGTGTTTTTGATTAGGGTTTGAAAAACCAAAGAAAAGAGATTTTGGGAAAAGCTTTTGTTTGAACTTCTATATCTTGATTTCATTTGTTTCCCAAAGGTTTTCTCTTGAGTTGCTGGTTTCATATCCCTTGGTTTTCTCCACACTTGAGCTAAAATCTACTATCTATATCTATAGGTTATTTGTGTGGAAGAAGAAGTTGTTTGTGGTTGTTGTTGTGACCACCAAGTTGTAACCCAATCTTTTCTTAGCTTTGTGCTTTGGGTTGTATCCCTCTAGTTGAGAGGTGATCCTTGTATTGGTTGGTGATTGGGAGTTTGTTGTATTGGTTTGAAAATTTGCCTCAAGGAGGAGGTTGTGATTGTTGGAGTTTGCCTCAAGGAGGAGGTTGTGTTGGTTGGCTTGGATTTGTGCCTCAGGGAGGAAGTTGTAAAGAGAGGAGTTGGGTACTCTTTGTAAAGGGTCCTAGGTGGACGAGCTAGTGGAAATCCTTCGTGTGTCGAAGGCGGGGATGTAGAGCTGGGTGCTCGAACCTCGATAACATATCTCTTTGTTTGCGCTTGATCCATTGACTCTTGCTCTCTCTCTTTAATTTGTGCAAATTGTTATATCTTGTACTTGCTTGTGTGTGCATCATTGTTGTAATTGCAATTAGTTTTTAAATTCCGCATTTAGTTGACTAGATTAGCATTGTCACCTATTCACCCCCCCTCTAGGTGACTTTTCATACTATTTCCGGTCTCAGACCGGTAATGTTATAGACAATGATGCTATCATGGCTAGGTTGTTCATTGGCACCTTAAAGGGGGTAGCATTTGATTGGTTCCGAAGTCTCCCTCCGGACTCTGTCAATTCTTTGATCAAACTGGAAACCCGATTCCTTTCTCGTTTCTATGAGGACGATACCGAGGTAACCATGGACAAGCTCCTCTCCACCGTGCAGAAGAAGGGCGAATCTGTCCGTGACTATATTGAGCGAATCAGAAACTTGTCTTTGATGTGCCCAGCAGGGATGCCATTATCCATGCTCTTACAGACGTGTAGGCATAACTTCTTAGACCAAGTAGAGGTTCGCATAGGGGCTGTCAAAGCCCATACCTGGAAAGAATTGGTCGAACAAGCCGAGATAGCCGAAAAGTCGGCTAAAAAGTTCGAACCATCCACCCCTAAAGGCAAATGGGGTATGAACAACAAAGGACGTAGCGACATAGCGCAGTCTTCTCAAGCTAAAGGGAAGGAGATTATGTCTGTTGAATTGTCCGGGGACGTACAGTCGAAAGCCAAGAAGAGCGGCTTCAATAATCAGGAGTCTAAGTTCCCTCCAAAACAGTACTCCTTCAGAGACGATCAGGTGGTCACAATTTTCTATTTGCTCCACAAAGGAATAAAATGAAGCTACCAGAGGCTCGATGTCCCAATGAGATAGGACGCACGAACGATCCTAAATACTGTCTCTACCACAGGATGATTCACCATCCTACCGACAAGTGCTATGTCCTCAAGGACAGAATTCAAGCCTTGATCGACGCAGGGGTCCTGACACTGAAGGCAGAGCAGAAGAAAGTCACTGCCAATATGGTGACCCTCGAGTTCGGCAAAACCCCAAAGGTCACAGTTCCTGACGGGACCTGTCCAGTCCCTGTGCCACAGTTGGAGGTCAAACATCCTCCAGCTAAAACTCAAGATAATAAGGGTCTTGTTCCCTTAACATTGGAGACAGGGGAAGTCATGTGGATACATCCAGACCTTGTCCAAGACGTACAGTGGGATTCAAAGAAGCCTAAGTCGAAGGGCAAATCTTGCAATGTCATCTCCATCCTGCCAAACGATGACAATCTTACGTCAGCTTCGCTCAGTGATTCTGAAGGAGAAAAGCATGCTTGCACAACGCAAGCCGATGTACCTCAGCCGACGGGTACTCGATCCGAAAAATCATACTTAAAGCAGTATGAGAAGACTACTGACGTGATACAATAGCAAACAACGTCAGTACAAATACCAGCATCCGCTTCAGTTCCAACCAAGGATAAAGAGAAGTTTAAAGAAGTCCGGTTCGACCGTGTCCTGAAGAAGCCTTCAGACCCAGGGCTTGACACGCCCTTTCATTTTGACATATTGGCCCAGCTGGCTAATATTCCGGCTCGTATTACAATACATGAGCTCCTTCATCTCTCAAAAGAGACAAGAGAAGCACTCAGAGATGCGCTGGCTAATTCAGAGTCATTCCTGACATACATGCCAGAAATCTCTAAAGATGACGCTCAGTATTGTTGCCCTGAATGCCATCATGCACAATCAAAGGTCCCCGCTATTACCTTCACAGCGGAAGATATGCTTCTCAAAGACAACAAGTACGATCGACCTCTGTACTACATCGGATACATCGGTTCAACATGCATTGAAAGGGTACAAGTCGATCCAGGGTCCGCGCTCAGCATCATCCCCAAAAGGCTTCTCTACTTCCTCGATATACCGCTATATAGGTTGTCCGCAACCACTACTACAATATACGGTTTCAATGCCGGGGTAGTTATCCACTTGGGAAAATTCGACTCCGTTGCCGAATCGGGAGCCTAAAATCGGAAGTGACGTGCTATGTCATTAACGCTGACACATCATATAACCTGCTACTAGGACGATCGTGAATCCACGCCAACTGGATCGTTCCCTCTACTCTGCACCAATGCTTCAAATATGTTGAGGATGACGCGACAGTACGAACTGTCTTCGCTGAGAAGCAACCATTCAAAGGGGTGGAGAATTACTTCACTGACGCTCTCCTATATCAGGAGACTGGTGAAACATTCAAAGAACCATTGCTAGATGATGATGATAGTGGCAATAAGGCGGACTCAGAATCTGAAGCAGACATGCCAGCTATTTTTATTGGTGAACCAATTATAGCATGTCTTAATAATCCCCAATGTAACACACCTTCTGAAGATGAAAGTGAGTGGGTAATTAATGATAATATTTCTTTCGATTATCCTGCGAGTATTGGGTTGTCTGAATCCATCATGGATAGCTCTCTACACATGCCTTTACATAGACCAAGTGCATCCAACATACCCATGGAGTCTGTAGAAGGGGCCGTTTTGGTGATCCCTCCATCCAAAGAAGGTCAATTACCAATAATATTCGACAGAGCCCAACCAGGAGGGTCCACAGCCGCAGATTCAAGTCCAGACTCAGACACCCCATAATTCTTCCATTACGCACGACCAGCGCGCCATATTATGAAGAAAATGAGATACAGTCTAAAGTGATTGGTAGTGAAAAATGCATAATTGTCATCATATTTACTATCACATTTTCACATTTATTCATATAATAATGCACATTTATTAATATTTTGTTATTTAATGTGTGCAGGCCTTGAGTTTTGAATTAAATAAAGAATTAAAGCTTAATGAAGCCCAAAAGCCCATATCCAAGCCAAGTCCAAGCTCAGGTGTAAAAGTGCAATTACAAGAAGTCAAAGTGCAAATACAAGATGTAAATATTGCAAATACTACAAAGAGGGAAAGGATAGAATTCTATCCAATCCTAAATGCTTGGTGGATGAGGATAAATACATGTGCAAGGATGAGATTCGTTTTTGAAGGGATTTGGATTTAGGGTAACTTGATTTCTAAGTTATCTCGAAAATCTAAAATGAAGAGCCAGGATCCAGCTTCCAGAAGCATATGCCCAGAGGCAGAGCCAGAGGGCCAAATCTAGGGTTTTAGGCTTTCTTCTTCTAGTTTAGATTTTCTTTTCTCTTTTGTAATTTCTATTTTTCCTTTTTGTAAACTGAGAGGAGATGATGTTCTCATGGAGGAAGGAGATCTACTTGTACTGAGGGTGACAATCGGTGTAAGTTTTGCTTTTCCGCCATTGTTAAATAAATCGAATCGAGGTTCGTTCTTCTTTATTATGTTATGTTCTTTTATTCTTGTTGATTCTTGTGTATCTCAGTTATTGTTTACTTCTGTTATTTCTCTCTAATGTTTTGTGAACCGTGAGATCTGATTGCTTCGAGACTGCCTAGCCAAAGAAGAGTCCTTGATGGCCTATGGAGATGAACAATCCTTCTTTAGATTGTCTTTTCTTTTCATAGTGTAGGTAGCGAAGGTGGACGATCCTATACGCCATACTTGCACGCCTTCCAAGACAGGGTAAGTCATCGCGAACAGATCAAAGGTAAGCAAGGTAGAAGAGGTTTGTACGTGTTATAGTATCTTTCTTTTTATTTCTTTAGTTTAGATCTCACACTACCATATTCTCAATTTCTTTTCTTCACTTCCAATGTAAATATCACTTCTTCTTCTCCATCTTCTTTCTTTCTAACTTAACATTAAAATAAAAAAATTTTAGAGATAACTTACAAACGCTTCACCCCCACACTTATCTATTTGCTCGTCCTCGAGTAAAAATCAAAAAAGAAAATCTAATCTAGCTAACTCACTTTTGTAGGAATCAAAAAGAATATGGGTTTGGGACCTAGGATTAGACTGGGTAATATTTTTCTTTAAAAAAAAAAACAATGTTTTGATTGAGTTTTTCCTGCACACAAAAATAGAATTTTAGATTTAAGAACAAGTTGTGCAAGTGCTCAATTCGAATCCGCGGTAGCAGTGGCTATGCGGGTCGTGATCCTCAGGGAGGGACTAGCGATAGAAGCGTTTGTAAGTTATCTTTAAAAATTATTTTCTTTAAGTTAACAAAAAGAATAGTTAAAGTTAAGTTAGGAAGAAGGCGGTAGATTATGAAGATGGAGGATTAGAGGTGGTATTTATAATGAGATGAGAAAGAAAGAATTGGGAGATGGTGATTTAATCTACAAAAAGAAAAGAAAAGAAAAGAAAAGAAATAAACACTAACCTTAGTTTGGTTGAAGAAAAACGTGAAATCCTAATACTTTCTACCTTGCTTTGGAGGCGTTGAACGCATAAACCATAGGATCGATCTCAGTCCCCTGTTCGCATTATATCATCAAGATTGGGCAAGTATGAAGTGATACGTATCTTGAGGAGGAGAACATCACCATGAAATATCGTTGGCACCCACCAAGATTCGTTATACTTGTGCTTTGGAAATCACTTGCATGCTCATCATAAACCAACAGAGATAAAAATAGAAAAGGAGAACAAAACAAAAAGGAAAATAAAGCAATAACATAAAAAGAAAAGTTACCTTTATTACTTGATACAATGGAAGAGAAGAGAAGCATACATCGATGTCACTCTAAACATAGCCCTCTCCCTCACTTACATAAAAATTAAAAAAGAAAAGAAAACCTAAACTACAAGAAAGAAGAAAGCCTAAAACCCTAGATTTGGCCCTCTGGCTCTGGACGCTCTTCTCGGTTGCACTGCAGGGGGTATTTATAGGTGCAGAAGGTAGTAGAGTCCAGTTTGAAGTCCTCCACGAAATCCCGTACCAGGATATGATTGAAATTCCGCGGAAACGCGGCTTGGGCCGCGTTTTCGCGGCCTTATGGTGGCGGCTGGCCGCGTGCTTTGGCGCGTGGTTTCTCCTGGTCCGTCCATCTGGTCGTTTCTTTCTGGAAGCTTGATCCTGGCTCTTAATTTTTGGAATTGGATATAACTTGGGAAGCAAGTTACCTAGATCCCAAATCTTTTATCCACGAATTTGTGATCTTAAATTCTCCTTCTTTGGCTTTTATCCTCATCTGCAAGTTTTTAGGGTTGAATAGAAGTCTATCCTTCCCTCTTCTTTAATATTTGCAACTTTGGCCCTTGTGTATTTGCAATTTTGACAATTAATATTTGCACTTTTGCACTTGGGCTTGAATATGGGCTTTTGGGCTTCTTTTAGGCTTTATTTATTATTAAAATAAGAACTCAAGGCCTGCACACAATAAATCATAAAATATTAGTAAATGTGCAGAATTATATGAATAAATATGAAAATGTGATGGTAAATATGATGATAAAAATGCACTTTTCACTACCAATCACACCCCACACTTATCTTTTTGCTCGTCCTCGAGTAAAAATCAAAGAGAAAAAGAAAAGAAAAATTAATCTAACCTAACTCACTTTCGTAGGAATCACGGTTGCACTTAGCATGTGCAACAAGCCGTTAAACCCCTAGGTTACCCTAGAGGACGAGTGTTGTCTCGTGAGGGTTTTCAGCGGATTACACCCACAAAATCCATAAAAAGGAAATATTTGAAATACTTTTGAAAAGACTAAGTAATCTATAAGTTTTTAGGATCCTCATTTTTATTCATTCTTAAACTTAGTCTTTATAAAGTAAATTGTTTTCATTTGTAAGTAAGGATCAAAATTGAATTTTGTGTATAGTCTTTTTTCGTTACCAAAAATCATATGCATCCTTAAGAATTTATACTAGGAATTCCTTAACTTGAGCTCTCATGCCTCTATATATATATATATTTTTTTTTTCTTCTTTTTTTTCTTCTTTTTTTTTAATATGTATAACTCATCTAATTTTCTTTCGTGTAAGCATCAAGGCTTCTTGAGGCCCTCATACCTAACTAATTGACTATTAGATGTGTTAGTACATATATAAGTAATTTTTCCTTAATTTCCTTAGGCTTTCTAATCCACCCATGTAACGAACTTAAGTCGGTGGCTCCCAAACCGGTTGGCTTTAGGGCACCAGGTGAGAAAAACACCCCGCGGACTCAAATTCGAGTGAACTAGGCCCCAAAACTAAGGACTTTATTTTATTTACTCACCTTTAGGCATGAATACTTATGCTTCTTGAGGCACATGTATCCAGCTTAATTAGTGATTTTCTTTTTTTTTATATATGAGGCACAAAGGTCTTCGTCTTAGAATCCTAAATATGCATTAGGTATGCAAATTTCATTAAGGTAAAAATCAAGACTAACTACTTAGTCAATTTCTCCTCCTATACCTAAATTTAAACAATTTATTTATTTTGACCGAGTTTTTAGAAATCCTAATCATGATTTTCCTATTTCTTAAGACTAACTTAGATTTGTTTCAAAAGATAAGTCAAAATATTGTCCTTTTTATAAGTTTTTTTATTAGCATTTTTTTGTTAGTTTCTACCTATGTTAGTATGTTAGTAAAGCCTACCCCCACACTTATCTCATGCATTGTCCTCAATGTATGAATGAATGCATATATGCATGAAAAAGAAGAAAGGGGAGGCAGATGTTACCTCAAGGTGGTGGTTCCGGTGGTGGTCTAATTGGTCCACGAAAGGCGGCCCAATCAAGATAATGTGGTAGTTCACGGGACCTACCTTTATCGACCTCTTTTTTATTTACATATTTACAGTCCCCAGAATGAATAGGATCATGGAAGATCCTCTCGTGAAACTTACTCCCTTTACATGACCAGTCCTGGAAAATCATCACAGAGTCATGGTCTATACCTATGTCAATCAAAAGAATGTGACTTGATAGAATGGTTGATTTGGACTCAAGAATGATCGGTTCAGGAACTAATACCGACTCAGGAAAGAAACTCAAATCAAGTAAGGGTTCAGGAGTCGGGCTAGGTTCAAGAATTGGGTCCAAGTCAAGAAATTGAAACTCAAGTCTACAATTATTTTTCCCACAATTGAATGTGACTCAATGTTGCTGATTCAAGTTCAGGAATGATAGGTGTGGGAATCAAAACTGACTCTAAAATATTACCTAAGTCGGGTAACAAAACAGGAGTCAATAGTGACTCGGGAATTTGAACTTGGTCATAGATTTGGGAATCTAGGTCACATATCTCATTAGTTTCAATCTCATAAAAATTAGAACATGCCAATTTGTCAAGGGGACTTTCAAAAGTATGAAATTGGTCAAGTTCACTATGATGATCTTCAAAAATGGGTGATTCAATTTCATGATCTATGGGCACAGGAATAAATGTTGGCTCAGAAAGTTGGTCCAAATTGGGTAAGGATACTGGAGTCAACATAGATTCGAAGATGGAAACTGAATCGCAAAGTTGGGGATCGGGTTCACATTCACAATTTAATTCAATCTCATTGAAATTAAAACTAGCCAATTTGTCCAAGGATTGAGATTGGTCCAGTTCATATTGATGTGATGAAATTGAATTTTGATCAAGGTCTTCTAGATAGGATGATTCTTGGTTCCTATCAACTTGGTTGGTAAGTTCAAGAATGTTTGAAAGTCTAGAAATTTGATCATTCATTATCTCTTGCAACCGATCCACTTTTTCTTCTAACCCATTGAATGGATCATTGGAGGATTGAAACATTGGTGATGTGGGAAAAGACGTGTACGAAGATAATGGTTGAACAGGTGGTTGACCATATGGCTCAGGGGTGTTGAATCCCCATTGACTCTGTGAAGAGTAGTGATGATTATTCCAATCTTGTTCATAGTATTGGGGCTGGGCATGTAATGATTCGGATAAGACCAATCTGGCACACTAGGTTGGTTAGAGTTATGATATGCCGGGTTGGTAATATCCGAAAAAGAGGTTGGTGTATAATATGGATCCTCATTAAAATTGAAAAAATTATTGTTATAGGCCATATCACACAAAACAAACAAAAGAAAGAGAAAACAAACAAATAAACAAACAAAAAAAAATTCTAACCTAAGTTAGGGTAGACCTATGACCTAGACGACTCCTAACTGGTTAGACTGTCCACTGGAGGTAGGGTGCAGACTTTGACCACAAGTTAATCAGCCAGGTCAGGGCAAGAGTGGTGGGAGGTTTTTCGTCAAAGACGTTCCTTAATTAAATAACCACCAATCTTCGAGCTTTCGGGCCTCAATCCCCTTCCTAGACACTGATTTGGCAAGAGTTAACTTCCAGCACTGTTCCCCCTAAGGATAATCTCCTAATTGAGTCCGAGAAGTCCCTAGGGCCAACGTCTAGTCAATTTTTAATTAGGGTTAGGGTTGTGAGTGCTTGGAATATGATTTTTGGGCCAAGGAAGGGTGATTAAATCCCCACCTTATCTTGTTAATGGGTTATGCCCTTAAAAT
This sequence comes from Agave tequilana, assembly GCA_038442645.1. Classification (NCBI taxonomy): domain Eukaryota; kingdom Viridiplantae; phylum Streptophyta; class Magnoliopsida; order Asparagales; family Asparagaceae; genus Agave; species Agave tequilana. The sequence continues at coordinate 269,878 of JAVJIF010003848.1, forward strand.
AAATTTGTGCAAGTGTACAAAATATATAAATAAGATTCACTCAAAGCATCAACCAAGAGATGAGTCCTATTCTACATGCAATGCGAACGTACCTTACTCCAGCACTCTTCAACAGTAAAAATAAAGGAATTGAAAAGACACGTGCCTAATATGCAAACGTCTAATCAATTTTTATCTTTAAAAACAAGTATTTTACTGTTGATTAATTAGCAGTAAGTAGGGTTATCACAGAACAAAGTTTAACAGAGTAGTAGACAGATATTGCAATTTGCAGCAACCTGCAAAAAGATGGATCAGTAGGGAACTACTCAGGCCGCGGTTTCGCGGCAATTGCCGCGTTTTCGCGGCTCTGAAGTAGGCTCTTGTGCTCTGCCTTCGAGGGCAGAGGCACAGAGTTGCTATATGTCAACTTCTGCTGTCAGTTTCCCTGTTCTCCAAACCTGCAAACAGAAAGAATAAAAGAATTAGTTAAAAAAAAAATTTATTTTTAGAGAAAAACTTACCGTCCCTTCCCGGCAACGGCGCCAAAATTTTGATTGAGAATTAAGAATTTGTAAATAAGAAATTGGAGTGTAGAGTTCTTAGTCTCAATGCTTTCCGCTGTAGCAAGGGCCAAAGCGGGTCGTGATCCTCAGGGAAGGATGCGATGCAAGCTTTTCGGCCGATTCCTCTGTATGCTTTGAATAAAACAGAGAAAGGATTAGATTTGAAATGTATATGAATGGAAAGATGTGGTTTTACTGATATTCTACCACAACCTATAGTGCAAGTTAAGGATATTGATCATCATATTGGCATATATGGACTCCATCCTAGGTTTTCTAGAGGATATGCAAGCAGAGAAAAAGATTGTAGAATCTTACTAGCGACACTCCTAAAAATCAAACACGTTTTCATCCTAACATCTAAGCACAACGTAAGAGAAGATTTACCTTGAAGTTACGTTGTCAAAGTTCTTAAGCATGAAATGTGAAAAATTACTTAAAGGTGTGACTTTAGATTATGAAACTAATCATCATTTAGTCTTCAAGCAATCTACTTTAAACCTAGGGTTTCTAAAAAATGTCATCAATCCGATCAATACTTAACTGCTCTAGGGTTGCTTTAAGAATTTCAGCAAACCACAATAGGAAATTAGTTCATCATATTTTTTTATCTTTTCAATTTATTTACTTTTTTTTGATTTTTACTCGAGGACGAGCAAATAGATAAGTGTGGGGTGTGATTGGTAGTGAAAAATGCATAATTATCATCATATTTACTATCACATTTTCACATTTATTCATATAATAATGCACATTTATTAATATTTTGTTATTTAATGTGTGCAGGCCTTGAGTTTTGAATTAAATAAAGAATTAAAGCTTAATGAAGCCCAAAAGCCCATATCCAAGCCCAAGTCCAAGCCCAGGTGTAAAAGTGCAATTACAAGAAGTCAAAGTGCAAATACAAGATGTAAATATTGCAAATACTACAAAGAGGGAAAGGATAGAATTCTATCCAATCCTAAATGCTTGGTGGATGAGGATAAATACATGTGCAAGGATGAGATTCGTTTTTGAAGGGATTTGGATTTAGGGTAACTTGATTTCTAAGTTATCTCGAAAATCCAAATGAAGAGCGAGGATCCAGCTTCCAGAAGCAAATGCCCAGATGGACGGATCAGAGGAGGCCACGCGCGAAAGCGCGCGGCCAGAGATCAGACTATGGCCGCGGAAACGCGGCCCAAGCCGCGTTTCCGCGGCAATCCTGCCTTATCCATCTACCAGTTTTCGTGGAGGAGTTTATCCGGGACTCTATCGCCTTCTGCATCTATAAATACCCCTGCAGGCGCAGCAGAGAGGGCATCCAGAGAGAGATTAGGGTTTTCTTTAGCTATTTCTTTAAAATTTCTTCAAGTTTGTAATTTTATTTTGCATACATTGTGGAGGAGAAGGAGCTTGTATTTGGGAGACGTTTTTTGAATAAAGTTACCTTTTTCCCATTTAATTCTCTGCTATTTAATTTTGCTTTTATTTTGTGATCTCGCTGGTTTAGTTTTTAATCTGCGATCTTCTGATTTATTTGTTTTCTTTCTTTCTCAATTCTTCTTATTAAACAACATAAAAAAAAGTAAATAAATTGAAAAGATAAAAAAATATGATGAACTAATTTCCTATTGTGGTTTGCTGAAATTCTTAAAGCAACCCTAGAGCAGTTAAGCATTGATCGGATTGATGACATTTTTTAGAAACCCTAGGTTTAAAGTAGATTGCTTGAAGACTAAATGATGATTAGTTTCATAATCTAAAGTCACACCTTTAAGTAATTTTTCACATTTCATGCTTAAGAACTTTGACAACGTAACTTCAAGGTAAATCTTCTCTTACGTTGTGCTTAGATGTTAGGATAAAAACGTGTTGAATTTTTAGGAGTGTCGCTAGTAAGATTCTACAATCTTTTTCTCTTGCTTGCATATCCTCTAGAAAACCTAGGATGGAGTCCATATATGCCAATATGATGATCAATATCCTTAACTTGCACTATGGGTTGTGGTAGAATATCAGTAAAACCACATCTTTCCATTCATATACATTTTAATCTAATCCTTTCTCTGTTTTATTCAAAGCATACAGAGGAATCGGCCGAAAGCTTGCATCGCATCCTTCCCTGAGGATCACGACCCGCTTTGGCCCTTGCTACAGCGGAAAGCATTGAGACTAAGAACTCTACACTCCAATTTCTTATTTACAATCATGTTCTCAATGAAGTTAACCTCAAAGGGTTGGTCGGTCACATCGTAGGGATGCTTACCTAGGTTGAAAACATTGACTTCCTTGGTCATATCCCCAAAAGTCAGTCTCATGGATCCGTTTCTACAATTTATGATTGCATTTGCTTTGTTGCTTTGCGGTTGCTAGGAACGGTCTTCCTAAGATGACGGGGGTTTGGGACCTAGGATTAGACACAGGTTGTGTCTCTAAAACAATGAATCGACTGGGTAAATAAATTCTCCCACCCGTATGAGAACGTAAAAACAACAGCAGGTTTAGAACAATTTATTTTTTTAGACCGGGTAATATTTTTCTTTAAAAAAAACAATATTTTGACTGAGTTTTTCCTGCACAAAAAAATAGAATTTTAGATTTAAGAACAAGTTGTGCAAAGTGAAAAGAGCATTTTTATCATGACATTTACCATCACATTTTCATATTTATTCATATAATTCTGCACATTTACTAATATTTTATGATTTATTGTGTGCAGGTCTTGAGTTCTTATTTTAATAATAAATAAGCCTAAAAGAAGCCCAAAAGCCCATATTCATGCACAATGTAAAAGTTGCAAATATCAATTGCCGAAATTGCAAATACACAAGGGCCAAAGTTGCAAATACAAAGAAGAGGGAAGGATAGACTTCTATTCAACCCTAAACACTTGCAGGATGAGGATAAAAGCCAAAGAAGGATAGCAAATTTCGTTTAAAGGATATGGGAAGATTTGAGATCTAGGGTAACTTGCTTCCCAAGTTATCTCGAAATCCCAAGATGAAGAGTCAAGATGCAGCTTCCAGAAGGAAATGACCAGATGGACGAACCAGGAGAAGCCACGCGCCAAAGCGCGTGGCCAGCCGCCACCACCAGGCCGCGGAAACGCGGCCCAAGCCGCGTTTCCGCGGCAATTCAGTCTTATCTGTCTACGGGTTTTCGTGGGAGAGTTGTTTTGGGACTCTACCTCCTTCTGCTCCTATAAATACCCCTGCAGTGCACCGAGAAGAACGTCCAGAGCAGAGTCAGAGGGCCAAATCTAGGGTTTTAGGCTTTCTTCTTCTTCTAGTTTAGATTTTCTTTTCTCTTTGTAATTTCTATTTTTCCTTTTTGTAAACTGAGAGGAGATGATGTTTTCATGGAGGAAGGAGATCTACTTGTACTGAGGGTGACAATCGGTGTAAGTTTTGCTTTTCCACCATTGTTAAATAATCGAATCGAGGTTCGTTCTTTTTTATTATGTTATGTTCTTTTATTCTTGGTGATTCTTGTGTATCTCAGCTTTTGTTTTCTTCTATTGTTGTTTCTCTAATGTCTTGCTCACCATGAGAACCAATTGCTTCGAGACTGCCTAGCCGAAGAAGAGCCCTTGATGGCCTATGGCAATGAACAAGTCTTCATAGTTTGTCTTTTATTTTCATAGTGTAGATCAAGAAGGCAGACGATCCTATACGCCATACTTGTACGCCTTCCAAGAAAAGGTAAATCGTCGCAACGGTTCAAAGGTAAGCAGACTGAAGAGGTATGTATGTGTAGTTTGCTTTCTTTATTTCTTTAGTTTAGATCTCACACTACCACATTCTCATTTCTTTTCTTCCATTGTAAATATCATTTCTTCTTCTCTATCTTCTTTCTTCCTAACTTAACATTAAAATAATAAAAAAATTTTAGAGATAACTTACAAACGCTTCCATCGCTAGTCCCTCCCTGATGATCACGACCCGCATAGCCACTGCTACCGCGGATTCGAATTGAGCACTTGAACAACTTGTTCTTAAATCTAAAATTGTTTATTTTGTGTGCAGGGAAAACTCAATCAAAAAAAAATTGGCGCCGTTGCCGAGGAGGGACGGTAAGTTATTCTCTAATAAAATATTATTAACTAATTCTTTTATTCTTTTCTGTTTGCAGGTTTGGAGAACAGAAAAACAACAGCAGAAGTGGACATATAGCAACTCTGTGCCTCTGCCCTCGAAGGCAGAGCACAAGAGCCTACTTCAGAGCCGCGAAAACGCGGCAATTGCCGCGAAACCGCGGCCTGAGTAGTTCCCTACTGATCCATCTTTTTGCAGGTTGCTGCAATTGCAATATCTGTCTACTACTCTGTTAAACTTTGTTCTGTGATAACCCTACTTATTGCTAATTAATCAACAGTAAAATACTTGTTGTTAAAGATAAAATTGATTAGACGTTTGCATATTAGGCACGTATCTTTTCAATTCCTTTATTTTTACTGTTGAAGAGTGCTGGAGCAAGGTACGTTCGCTTTGCATGTAGAATAGGACTCATCTCTTGGTTGATGCTTTGAGTGAATCTTATTTACATATTTTGTACACTTGCACAAATTTATTTTAAGGGCGTAACCCATTAACAAGATAAGGTGGGGATTTAATCACCCTTCCTTGGCCCAAAATCATATTCCAACCACTCACAACCCTAACCCTAATTAAAAATTGACTAGACGTTGGCCCTAGGGACTTCTCGGACTCAATTAGGAGATTATCCTAAGGGGAACAGTGCTGGAAGTTGACTCTTGCCAAATCAGTGTCTAGGAAGGGGATTGAGGCCCGAAAGCCCGAAGATTGGTGGCTATTTAATTAAGGAACGTCTTTGACGGAAAACCTCCCACCACTCTTGCTCTGACCTGGCTGATTAACTTGTGGTCAAAGTCTGCACCCTACCTCCCGTGGACAGTCTAACCAGTTAGGAGTCGTCTAGGTCATAGGTCTACCCTAACTTAGGTTAGAAATTTTTTTTTGTTTGTTTATTTGTTTGTTTTTCTCTTTCTTTTGTTTGTTTTGTGTGATATGGCCTATAACATAATTTTTTCAATTTTAATGAGGATCCATATTATACACCAACCTCTTTTTCGGATATTACCAACCCGGCATATCATAACTCTAACCAACCTAGTGTGCCAGATTGGTCTTATCCGAATCATTACATGCCCCAGCCCCAATACTATGAACAAGATTGGAATAATCATCACTACTCTTCACAGAGTCAATGGGGATTCAACCCCCTGAGCCATATGGTCAACCACCTGTTCAACCATTATCTTCGTAAACGTCTTTTCCCACATCACCAATGTTTCAATCCTCCAATGATCCATTCAATGGGTTAGAAGAAAAAGTGGATCGGTTGCAAGAGATAATGAATGATCAAATTTCTAGACTTTCAAACATTCTTGAACTTACCAACCAAGTTGATAGGAACCAAGAATCATTCTATCTAGAAGACCTTGATCAAAATTCAATTTCATCACATCAATATGAACTGGACCAATCTCAATCCTTGGACAAATTGGCTAGTTTTAATTTCAATGAGATTGAATTAGATTGTGAATGTGAACCCGATCCCCAACTTTGCGATTCAGTTTCCATCTTTGAATCTATGTTGACTCCAGTATCCTTACCCAATTTGGACCAACTTTCTGAGCCAACATTTATTCCTGTGCCCATAGATCATGAAATTGAATCACCCATTTTTGAAGATCATCATAGTGAACTTGACCAATTTCATACTTTTGAAAGTCCCTTGACAATTGGCAAGTTCTAATTTTTATGAGATTGAAACTAATGAGATATGTGACCTAGATTCCCAAATCTATGACCAAGTTCAAATTCCCGAATCACTATTGACTCCTGTTTTGTTACCCGACTTAGGTAATATTTTTGAGTCAGTTTTGATTCCCACACCTATCATTCCTGAACTTGATCAGCAACATTGAGTCACATTCAATTGTGGGAAAATGATTGTAGACTTGAGTTTCAATTTCTTGACTTGGACCCAATTCTTGAACCTAGCCTGACTCCTGAACCCTTACTTGATTTGAGTTTCTTTCCTGAGTCGGTATTAGTTCCTGAACCGATCATTCTTGAGTCCAAATCAACCATTCTATCAAGTCACATTCTTTTGATTGACATAGGTATAGACCATGACTCTGTGATGATTTTCCAGGACTGGTCATGTAAAGGGAGTAAGTTTCACGAGAGGATCTTCCATGATCCTATTCATTCTGGGGACTGTAAATATGTAAATAAAAAAGAGGCCGATAAAGGTAGGTCCCGCGAACTACCACATTATCTTGATTGGGCCGCCTTTCGTGGACCAATTAGACCACCACCGAACCACCACCTTGAGGTAACATCTGCCTCCCCTTTCTTCTTTTTCATGCATATATGCATTCATTCATACATTGAGGACAATGCATGAGATAAGTGTGGGGTAGGCTTTACTAACATACTAACATAGGTAGAAACTAACAAAAAATTGCTAATAAAAAAAAACTTATAAAAAGGACAATATTTTGACTTATCTTTTGAAAGAAATCTAAGTTAGTCTTAAGAATTAGGAAAATCATGATTAGGGTTTCTAAAAACTCGGTCAAAATAAATAAATTGTTTAAATTTTAGGTATAGGAGGAGAAATTGACTAAGTAGTTAGTCTTGATTTTTACCTTAATGAAATTTGCATACCTAATGCATATCTAGGATTCTAAGACGAAGACCTTTGTGCCTCATATATAAAAATAAAAAAAAAAGAAAATCACTAATTAAGCTGGATACATGTGCCTCAAGAAGCATAAGTATTCATGCCTAAAGGTGAGTAAATAAAATAAGTCTTAGTTTTGGGGCCTAGTTCACTCGAATTTGAGTCCGCGGGGTGTTTTCTCACCTGGTGCCCTAAAGCCAACCGGTTTGGGAGCCACCGACTTTAAGTTCGTTACATGGGTGGATTAGAAAGCCTAAGGAAATTAAGGAAAAATTACTTATATATGTACTAACACATCTAATAGTTAATTAGTTAGGTATGAGGGCCTCAAGAAGCCTTGATGCTTACACGAAAGAAAATTAGATGAGTTATACATATTAAAAAAATAAGAAGAAAAAAAAGAATAAAATATATATATATATATATATATATATATAGAGGCATGAGAGTTCAAGTGGAATTCCTAGTATAAATTCATAAGGATGCATATGATTTTTGGTAACGAAAAAGACTATACACAAAATTCAATTTTGATCCTTACTTAAAATGAAAACAATTTACTTTATAAAGACTAAGTTTAAGAATGAATAAAAATTAGATCTCCAATGGGAAAAGCGATTCGAACTGCGCGAACCACCTACCGAAGACAAGGTGATGCAGGTCAACTTGGGTAGTCAAGATCACCCTAAGCCCATCTTCATAAGTGAAAGCTTTTTACAGAAAAGGAAGAATTAATAATACTCGTAAAGGAGTATATAGACGTTTTCGCATGGAACTACGAAGACATGCCCGGACTTGATCCGTAAGTTGCCATGCATCGTCTGAATATCAGACCCAACGCCAAGCCAGTCAAGCAGCAACAACGTCGGTTTCGTCCTAACATTATGGAGTCTATTGAAGCCGAAGTCCATAAGCTCATTGCATGTGGCTTCATATGGGAGGAACAACATCCAGATTGAGTTGCTAATATCGTTCCCGTCCTCAAGAAGAATGGGAAAATACGGATCTGCATCGACTATCGTGATCTCAATACAGCCTATCCTAAAGACGAATTCCCACTGCCCATTACCGATGTCATGATTGACAATACATGTGGATTCAAAAGAATGTCTTTTATGGATGGTTTTTCAGGGTACAATCAGATCAAAATGTACTCCGACGACGAGAAGCATACTTCATTCCGAACACCCTTGGGGGTATACTGCTACACTGTAATGCCCTTCGGACTGAAGAACGCCGGAGCAACCTATCAGCGGGCAATGAGTACAATCTTCCGCGATCATCTCCGAAAATGGTAGAATGCTATGTCGACGACATTGCTGTCAAAAGCCGCAATAAGAATGACCATCTTCATGACTTGAGAACAATGTTCGACATAATGCGGGCTCATCAACTGAAAATGAATCCGATAAAATTCTTCTTGGGAGTTTCGAGTGGCAAGTTCCTTGGGTTTATCGTTACATCAAAAGGAATTTATCTTGACCCAGACAAGGTCAAAGCCATTCAGAGCATGCATCCACCGAGGAACCTCAAAGAGCTTAGAGGCTTGCAGGGTAGACTGGCTTACATCAAAGATTCATCGCAAATCTCTCTAGCCACTGTCAACCGTTCACCCGACTCATGAAAAAGGGTACTTCTTTCATATGGGATCAAGCTTGTCAGGAAGCTTATGAAGACATCAAGAGATATCTCACAAAACCTCCAGTCTTAGTGGCAACCACATCAGGGAAACCATTCTTGCTTTATGTGAAAGCTATGGACCATTCTCTTGGTGCCCTCCTTGCTCAAAAGGACGACAATGGTCACGAGCAGGCCATTTATTATCTGAGCTGGACTCTAATAGGGGCGGAATCTCGCTATAACCCTATTGAGAAAGAGTGTTTAGCTCTTGTCTTTGCTGTTCAGAAGACACGACATTATTTGGTTGGCCAAACCATACATGTCATCTCCAGAGTGAATCCTTTGCGTCTTCTTATGACGAAGCCAGGATCATTGAATTCAAGATTAGCTAAATGGGCGCTCCTTTTGTCTCAATACGACATGATCTTTATCCCTCAAAAGGCGGTTAAAGGTCAGGCCCTTGCAGAGTTCTTGGCCGCTCATCCAGTTCCAGAGAACTCAAAACTTCACGAAGATATTCCGGATGAAGTCTTCGAGTCTAATATAACTTCAGAGGATGAAGTGTGGCAGATGTTCTTCGATGGAGCATCACGAATAGGTCCTAAGAGCAGGATCATCGCCGGCGTGGGGGTTGTGTTTATCTCTCCACAAAATCACGTCCTTCCTAGAGCATTCTCTCTGATGGAATCGTGCTCCAACAATGTAGCGGAATATAATGCTCTGCTCATTGGTCTTCAGCTCGCCCACGGAATGGGGGTACGCTATCTTGAAGTTTACGGCGATTCAAAACTGATTATCAATCAGGTTAAAGGCGAATATGAGGTCCGCCACTAAGACTTGGTGCCGTATTATAACACAGTCATCGAATTAGCTAATTTGTTTGATGGCTTCTACATCGGGCATGTATCTCGATCTCAGAATACCAAGGCGGACGCTCTTGCTGCATTAGCAACAACACTAGCCTTACCGGTCGACACCGAGTATCACCTCACAGTGGCAACTCGACACCTTGTATGCTCTAAGCATATGTTAAGAACCCGAGAAGCTATAATGTCTCGACGGATCTTGAGCCGAGAGATTGGCGATTTTCTCTCATCGACTATGCCTTACATGGTCTGCTGCCAGACGATCCTAAAGAAGCGGCATCTATCAGACGAAGGTCTCTCCGTTTCTACTACGATCCACCCCTGAAGACACTTTACCGTCGTTCATATGACGGTGTCCTCCTCCGTTGCCTTTCCAATTCAGAGGCACAGAAAGTGCTTAAAGAAGCACACGATGGCATTTGCGGAGCTCATCAGCCAGGTCCAAAGCTTAAAGACAGATTGCATAGGCTTGGATATTATTGGTCAGCCATGATAGCTGATGCCATCCAATATGCACGAAGGTGTAAAGCATGCCAAGTTCATGCGGACTTCATACATCAGCCTCCAGAGTTGCTCCACCCAACTGTTACTTCATGGCCATTTGAAGCATGGGGAATCGATGTCGTAGGGCCAATCAGCCCCTCTTTGACAAGAGGTCACCGATTTATCCTGGCAATAACCGATTACTTTTCAAAGTGGGCGGAAGCTATACCACTGGTTGAAGTCAAAACCTCTAATGTGGTTAATTTCATCAAACACCATGTCATCCATCGATTTGGTGTCCCTAAGCGGGTCATCCATGATAATGGTCCCCAATTCATAATTCAGTATTCTATCGATTCTGATATAAATACCGAATTCAGAATGTGACTTCAACTGCCTATAATCCCGCAGCTAATGGCTTGGCGGAAGCATTCAACAAGACGATCATCAAGTTACTCAAAAGTTCATCTCCTCGAATAAGCGAGATTGGGACGAAAAGCTTGGTGAATGTCTTTGGGCCTACCGAACCACGGTTCGGGCCCCCACAGGCAATACACCTTTTTCCTTGGTGTACGGGTGTGAAGCAGTCATACCATTGGAGATCCAGATGCCGTCATTACGAGTCGCTTTAATGACTAAGATCACATCAGAGGACAATGATCGGTTGCGCCTTCAAGAGCTCGAAGCCCTAGATGAGAAGCGACTACAAGCTCAGCAACACATAAATCCTTCAATAAGAAGGTCAACAAAGAGTCTTCCAGAAAGGAGATCTGGTTTTAACCGTCAGACGACCGATGATTATGACGCATAAGACCAAAGGCAAATTTCAGCCTAAATGGGAAGGACTGTTTGTAATAGAAACAGTCTATTCAAACGGAGCATACCGCCTTATGACTTCAGACGGCGATTTACTCATGATGCCGATCAATGGCAAGTTCTTAAAGAAGTATTATCCTTGAGTAAGGATCCTTCTCATGATCAAGTTAACATTACACCTCTGATCAAGACCTTTATATCCAAGGTACACGCAAAGAGAGCCTCTCTCTTCCTCCAAACGAGATCATACAACCATAAACCAGTAGGAACCTGGTCATACACTGGTTGTCCCAAAGGAGAATCAGGTTACACATACGCTAACCAAATGATCCAACACCTTTAACGGTTAAGGATAGAGGAAAATGTTGGCCTTTAAACCCAACATAAGTCCTCGACAACTCATCATGCTGAGGGGAATAGCATGGCTAGCCAATTTTAACGGTAGTTGGTAAAGGCATATCAAACCCGTTGACAGCTGGGGATTTGCTAAAAATCCTAAGGGACCTGTTCCCATTTGATTCCCTCTCCAAAATCACTTACCAATTCTCACCCATAGAATGGTAAGGCCACATATACAAATCTCTTCGTCCATTTTGCTGTTACGTTAACATTAAACCTATGACAGTGATTTCCTCGTTCCTCCCCGTGAAAATGTGACCTTTTCCCAAATTCCATCAAAACTTTGAGCTTGGTGGCTTCTAAACCAGTTATGTCATTGCGACCTCTGAACCGGCAGATAGCCAAGTCTCAATTTCGAGCTTGTTGACATTTACAAAAGACAAGTCTCAATTTCGAGCCTGTTGACATTTACAAAAGACAGGTCTCACCTTTTAGTCCGACAAGGACTACTTTGAGCTTGGTGGCTTCTCAACCATTTATGTCATTGCGACCTCTGAACCGACAGATAGCCAAGTCTCAATTTCGAGCTTGTTGACATTTACAAAAGACAAGTCTCAATTTCGAGCCTGTTGACATTTACAAAAGACAGGTCTCACCTTTTAGTCTGACAAGGACTACTTTGAGCTTGGTGGCTTCTTAACCAGTTATGTCATTGCGACCTCTGAACCGGCAGATAGCCAAGTCTCAATTTCGAGCTTGTTGACATTTACAAAAGAAAGTCTCAATTTTGAGCCTGTTGACATTTACAAAAGAAAGGTCTCACCTTTTAGTCCGACAAGGACTACTTTGAGCTTGGTGGCTTTTCAACCAGTTATGTCATTGCGATCTCTGAACCGGCAGATAGCCAAGTCTCAATTTCGAGCTTGTTGACATTTACAAAAGACAAGTCTCAATTTTGAGCCTGTTGACATTTACAAAAGACAGGTCTCACCTTTTAGTCCGTCAAGGACTAACTTTGAGCTTGGTAGCTTCTCAACCAGTTATGTCATTGCGACATCTGAACCGGCAGATAGTCAAGTCTCAATTTCGAGCTTGTTGACATTTATAAAAGACAAGTCTCAATTTCGAGCCTGTTGACATTTACAAAAGACAGGTCTCACCTTTTAGTCCGACAAGGACTACTTTGAGCTTGGTGGCTTCTCAACCAGTTATGTCATTGCGACCTCTGAACCGGCAGATAGCCAAGTCTCAATTTCGAGCTTGTTGACATTTACAAAAGACAAGTCTCAATTTCGAGCCTGTTGACATTTACAAAAGACAGATCTCACCTTTTAGTCCGATAAGGACTACTTTGAGCTTGGTGGCTTCTCAACCAGTTATGTCATTGCGACCCCTGAACGGCAGATAGCTAAGTCTCAATTTCGAGCTTGTTGACATTTACAAAAGACAAGTCTCAATTTCGAGCCTGTTGACATTTACAAAGATAGGTCTCACCTTTTAGTCCGACAAGGACTACTTCGAGCTTGGTGGCTTCTCAACCGGTTACGTCATTGCGACTTCTGAACTGGCAGATAGCCAAGTATCACCTTTCGGTCCGACAAGGACCATTTTGAGCTTGGTGGCTTCTCAATCGTTATGTCATTGCGACCTCTGAACCGGCAGATAGCCAAGTCTCATTATTCTGTCCAGTAAGGACTATTTTCCCAAACAGCCGCAATACAACTTGGAAGCGACAATTCAGAAGATAAAACAAGTTGGAAATACAACAGAGGAGTCAAAATAAAATTACTTTTATTGATTCCAAAAAAAAGGAATACATGAAGGCACATATATTACAAAGCTATGAGGGTGCTTCATAAGATTTGATCCGCTCTTCAAGAATAGCCAGCCTTGTCTTCCTATCATCAGCAGCCCTGAGAAGCGCCTGCAACCTTAGCTCAGCCTCATTAAAGCTCGCCGTCTGGGCTAGGCGAGCTTCAACTTCAACCAAGGTTGCCCTCTGAGCTAACTCCCGCCGCGAGAGTTCGTCACTCTGAGCCTTAAGTTGCTCAAGTCGCGCAGTCTCTTCAAGACGCACTGGTTCAGCCTTGGATAAGAGAAGATTTGCCTTCCTGATCATCTCCTTAGCCTTTTTAATTTTATCTTCAGCGTCAAGAAGAGCACTGTTAGAAGCATCTATGGCGTCCCCGAGCTCTACCTTCCTTGTTTTCAAGGACTTCAAGTCAGAAGAAATGGCCTTAGCAGCTTCCTGAGCGGCAAGATGGGCTTCATGCATCTGAGTGACAAGGTGCGCAAGCTGCTCATTCACCGAATACTCCAGGTCCGAATGGCTAAGACGGCGCCACTCTTCTACATCCCTCTCAAGTTGGTCTACCAGAAGTTCCAATGCAGCGGCCTAGTTATCCCCTCCAAAGTCCCGATACTCTCAATACTTCAGGAGAGGACCACCTTTAGAGTAGAAAATGACATAGTTGAGCCTTTCAAAACCAAATCGATGGATCGCTTCAAGCCCTTATAAAAGCTATCGACTATCTCAGCTACAATTCATTTTCAGACTCAAACACTCCTGGCAGACAGGCAGCCTCTGAAGATTCCATCGGCTTTATTGACATTACCGTGGAAGGAATAGTAGAAGCACTGGCTGCAGCAACATGAGAGGTCGTCGGTGATCTCGGCGGAGTCCTCATTGAAACCAGTACACTAGCCACAACCGAGGTCGAACTAGTGACCATTTCCTGGGCAGCGGGCTCAACCACCAGCGTTGGGGAAGTAGGACTGGTAATAACCCTCTGCTCCGCAACCGGCAAAATAGATGGCGCTAGCGAAACTAATGGCACTTCACTTGTTGATATAGTTGTAAGTAAAGTTGCCTCCGTGACTACCGTCCCCTCAATCTCTTTTCCTCTGGCTGGTTCAGGCTGATATGAGGGCAGGTCACCATACAAAGCATCCACTCAGCAGCATCCGCCGCGGTCGAAGTGCTTATTTCACTCCTGGATCCCTCAGAAAGACGGGTGGGCTCTCTTGAAGTCGACGCACCCAGAGGCAGAACACTTGCAACAAGGCTTTGTTTAGGCAAGGCACAACAAATAGCAAGAGTCAGAAGAATAAAACCGTACCAAAAGATAATGTCGCCTTAATCGTCTTGGCGACTACGTCAGTCTCTACGGGCTCCATCGGAAAATCTTTGGCGGAGTCAACACGAATGGCCAGCCCGCCTTTGCTTGCCGAACCCTCCGTGGTCCACCCAAGGAGCTAGAAGCTTCGAACTTCCTTTAGAAGTCCCAGCGCCCGAAGGGCCTACATCAGCCACATCACCTCCGGACTCTTCTAAGACGGCGAAATAGCCAGCCTCATTGCCCTCCTTATAAGTAAACAAGGGATCATAATGCTCCCCTTGTTCTCTGACAGCTTCAGCTCTCGGGTTTCTCACCGCCTCAGTTCCTGCATCACAAAGCAAATAATGAGCTGTCCGGAACACATAAAAAGTATATTACAAGGACGAAGCTAATCTTACCCGGGTCCGGAGCAACTTCGCCAGTAGTCGGTTCGGGAACCGACGATTCAACTACTAACGGGGCAAGAGAAGGAAGCGCTGTAGATGGTTCGCCCTCTACAACAACTTTAGGGGCTTGGCGACGGGGTTTCTTCACCACCTGCTTCCTGCGAGATCCACCCTTCCGTTTTCGCTTGAAGTGGATGTTGGGATCCCCCTCCTCCACTTCTTCTACATGTTCTGTGGGGTAATCCCCACCACGCCAGAAGCAGCTGCAGGAGTCTCGGTACCTGTCTCCGCTTCGAAGCGAGGACTTTCCGCATCCGAGGCTTCACTGTCATCAACAGCAATGAACTCCCAAGGCCTGGGATGTGAACCCTTTTACCCTCACCTTTCTCAGTGACCTTCCGCTTCAGCCGCTGAGAAATCAATTTCACACCAGAAGAGTTGATAGAGAATCCAGTAGTGTAGAGTTTGAGGTTGCATACCACTGGCAGAATCCCAGGGTCATTAAAAGGTTCGGAGTCCTTAGCAGCATGCACAGTCGCGCCTCGGTGCAGCCTGCAATGAAGATCCGCCAGGCACGGGCTCCATCGATGAGGCTCCCCATGAAAGCCAGATTGAGGTGTGGGTTGCCCACGTACAGTTGGTCATATCCAAACTGACGGCAAACCGACTTGGAACATATGGCTCCAAGTAGCAGGTGTCCCCGCTTCTATACAATAAATGTGAGGGCCGAATGCTGACCAGCCACTCAAAAATTCCCCGGCTCAATGATGTCTGCCCTTCCCCCGCGTCTTTGAACTCCTCTCTATAGCCCGCATCCCGAATATAGGGAAAGCAGCGAAAAAGGCTATAGACGTCATAGCGATTCAGCAACTTACGGACCGCAGCCACGTAAGTCCTCAGCCATGAACATCCTTCGAATCGGCAGAGAAGCGCCATTCGAACACCTTCTGGGGGGTCCTCTCCGGCTTCAATCAAGGAGGGACAGTGAAGGGCAAACCGCGCCATCAAATATGTATATGGCAAACCTATTCTGTGGTTCGGTCCGTCGCTGAGCAAGACAGTCCCCTTTTCCCGCTTCGTCGAGGGCGACCTACAGAAAGCCTCCGTCAATACACGAAGGCCTCTCTGAATACAGCACACCATGGCCGGAAGAAGTCCCAGAGAATGACCATGGACTAGACGAACAACAAGCAGCAAGACAGTCGGATGAATGACATCACCCGACGAAGATGGCACCATGCACCTCTTCAACCAGACCGTCAAGAAACCAGCCAGCAGTGCCTTCGAGACATCGGCCGACGAGCCTGGTGATGGAAACTCCGAAGGATATCACCTTTCTCATAGGGGTCGTCGTCTTCTTCCACAATTAGATCCCCTTGAGAATGCTTTTGCATCCGGCTAAAGATGTCTTCGTCAGCGACTCCACAATGAGCCACTTCAGGAGTGTTTTCCGTATCGGGGAACAAATAATCTCCCCAGCTCTTCAAGCTGCATGAAGTTCTCTTACTGCTTCTATGCATACTTGAGCAAATGTACAAATGGCACATTAACTCCTGGTAGGTCTCAAACAAGACAGGCTCCTGCTTCTCCAAAAGAGCCAATTTCGCCTCGCACGGGAAGTATTCTTCGTATGGGAAAGATCCCAAAGGCAGAGCAGAGACTTCCCACATCTCATGCAGAGCCATACCCAATTCGCCAACAGGGGTGAAGAAAGTCCCTATAGCCGGGAATATATAACTCGAAGATGGCGTAGAAGTTCGCTACGCTCATCTGAATGCCGTAGCAGGTCGCCCTGACGGCCTCATAAAGATTAAGCCTCTCCAGCCCCTCCTCGAAATGAGCAAGGACATATAGAGTCAAATCCCTCCACCATGCCTTCGGAGGGTGAATCCACCCTGGAGTTCTGAAATCAGTGGCGGGATAGTTGCCACGAACCTTGAAGAATTGATTCCCAAAGGTCTGCGCCACCACAGGATTTTCTCCCACTGGGATGTCTCGCGATACATTCCCAGGGTGTAGACCCATTATGCAACGAGGAGGTCCCGCCCTTGTGTAGCCAGGTGAGGAAAGTATCAATTTCCCTACGTGGACGGATTCGATACTCTGACTCACTTGCCACGGCATCTTCCGAGCCTTCGTCACGCATTGAAAGAAAGACAAAGGAAAATGCCGCTTGCTGAATGGAAGATAAAACTTCTCACCATCTAATTGGAAAATCCACTGCCCCTTTCCGGCTAACAGCTGGCGATCATGGTCTGGCGCCACATCCCCAAACATGAAGTCAGGCTTTCGATAGATTCGTCGGTCAAAATCTTCAAGGGAAGCAGTAGTCAGGATGCTCCTCATGGTGCGTTGATCCCCACCATAAATAAGCGTGTCTCGAGCAGGAGAGCTCCGCTCGCTGAACAGAGAAGCCTGCCCTTGGAATTGTAGGCTAACATTGCCATCTAGCCCCCTGGCTGTGCCAAACAGGCTGTTTAAAGGACCAGGAGTGTAGTGCATTGTAAGAACAAAGAAAAACCATGATTAGTTCATAGCCGAACAAGGGCTAAAATAAGAAAGCAAAATTTGACAAGGCATAGCCTCACTCTCTGAGCGAAGCTGGCCTAACGATAGCTTCGTCCCGAAGCTTAGCTTCGCAGCTGCAGTATAACTCCGCATCCCACACGAAGGCAGGATGTAGGAAAATATCCAAGTGTTAGCTTCGCTCTGGAAGCTTAGCTTCAAACAACAGAATGCGACAAAGCCCAAGGGCTAACTTCGTCAGAAGGGCATTACGGTCCTTTCCTGTCAAATTTCAAAGGACAGCCTCGCATCCTGTCATTCAACAAGATGTGAACCGCCTAAGGGATAGCTTCGTTGGAAGCTTAAAGAAGAACTCTTCAGTTCTTGGATTCCCGATCAAGGAATCAAGGAAAATTTAGGGAATCGGACTCCCTAAAATTACAAGATCATGATTGATCTCGTTCTAGATTCATTTAAGGACAGCCAGAAATCGGCTTTAAAGGAGAGACGACAGTCTCTAATCAAAAGGGAAGTTCCCTACCGGCGATTGGTCGTTCGATGACCGGAGGAGGAGGACCCTCCGTTGCAGAGGTTGCGACCTCTTTTCCCGCTCGTCTCTTGGGAGCCAATTTTAGAACTGTGGAAGTTCTTAAACTCTTGAATGAAGAGGAAAGAGGAAGAAAAAGAGTCAAGTGCTCTATAAAAATTTTAAAGAGAAGTGATCCTTTCTCTCTCAGCCCGATCAGGCTTTTATAGGCCGATGAGCGCCTGAAACGACGCCTCGAAAAGAGTACAGGCTGTCGTTTCAAATTAATTTGAAACGGCGCCTAAAGCGCCTTCCCGAGAAGCGCTGATTCAGCCCCACTAAGGGCTAACTCCGTCATAAGTCAAGTGCTGACTTAGCGCGACGTATCGATTACTTCGCTGCAAAGCCTGCCTTAGCTCCGCTAAAGGCACAGTCCGAACTTCGTGGAAAATTTATGCTAGCTTCACTGGAAGCTCGTCCCTGATTCAGAAAGGATTGTCCTTAACTTTGCATGGCTCCGCTGAGTCAATTCGAAATGAAGGCAAAGCAAAAATCAGATGGGCAGAAAATAAACTTCCATTAATTTAAAAGGAAGGGTACATTGATACTACTACATCAAGGTTGTGTTTCATACAATAGAGTCATTTGCTCAAAAGGCATACAAGTGGTCCTATCTACTTTCAAGCATAACCAACTGGACACGAAAGGCTTTCTTCTTGCACAAGGCCGTAATCCTTCACATAATGGCAGATGGTGCCACCAGGACAGATGGTGCCACCAGGACAAGGCCGTGATCCTTCGCATAATGACAGATTTTGCCATCAAGAAGTTGGATCTTTCTTAAATTGGCAAAGGAAGTTGGATCTTCCTTGATGAAAATTGGCAATGGAGGATCGAGACCTTACAGGTGACGTCCGCTTTCCCGAAGTGGATCATCTCGGATAAGCAACTACCAGCCTCGCCTTGAAGTGGATCATCTCGGATAAGCGACTGCCAACCTCTTCTGGGAACACACATCAGCTGCCCCAGTTTATTCCTCCTGCTTAGGATTAAAGTTTCAACCGGAAAAGCAAGAGGCAACTTCTTGACCTCTTTCATCAAGTCAAAAGATTGGCGAACATAGCTCACTGCAATGCGAACTGAAACAAGTTAGCAACAGGTTAAAAGAAGAGTTGCAAAAGTAAAATGCTAAGTCAAATTCTTTGGGGCAAAGCAATTTATATCCGATTCAGTTAAGGATTAATTTCAGTTAAGCAGAGGATAGCCTCGCTTGCACAATGATGATGGGCTAGCCCAGCATAAGCCAAGTCCTAGCCTCGCCTATATGGCTAAGCCAGATTGATCCTGAGGGACGCAGTCTTAGCCCCACTTATATGGTAAGACTGGCTCAACTTTGAAGAGACCAAGTCCCAAATTCTGCCTGTGTGGCGAACTTAGCAGGCAAGCATGCAATGATCTTTCTTTGATCAAGTCAAAGTCATAGCTTCGCTGGGAAGCTGGGCTGAAACCCTTCTCTGCAGATCAGTCCAATACAAACAAAGGACAAGGGAAATCAATCCCCGAGGCAGCTGTTAAAGCTAAATTAAGGGAGTTAAACTCCCTAAAAGTGATCAGTCTATTGGTGAAGTCTCAGGATGACCGAGACTTACCGGTCCTTGGCGGGTAATGACCAGAGTGGGCATCCTCACTAGTTCAGAGATCTGAGTATCTCTCTCTAATAACCAAGAGAAGAGAAGAGCAGACCACTTCTCTTCAGAGGACCTCGGTGTTCTATTTATAGGCCTCATGGCCTGAGCGCTGCCGCTTCAAGCATGGAAGCGCGAGCGGATTTAAGGCATTTATTGAGCCTTGAAAAAGGGAACGGTTTCCCGAAACTGTGTAAGAAAGAAATGATCTCCCTCATTAGGGCATTTATTAAGCCTTGAGAAAGGGAATATTCTCCCTCAGAAACGCACAAAGGAGGAATGATCTCCCTCGATTAATGCAAGAGAGGTTATTCTAACCTCGAAAAAGGAGCAATCCTTCTCGTAACTGGCCGAAAGCAGTTGGCCTCGGGGAAGGGAAGATGTTCCAAAGCGAACCTATTCTGGAAGGCTCGGACGCGAAGCTACCCAGATGCAAAGCTACCCAGATGCGAAGCTACCCAGACGCGAAGCTACCCAGAGTCGCGAATCTAGATTCTTTGATGAATCTATCCCAAAGCAGAATTAAAACGAAGCTGAACTCCACCACCATGGCGATGTTCGTACTTCACATACCACCGATCAAAGCAATTCAAAGTATTTCGAAGTCTGAGCCATTGCAGACTTTTGAAAACTTTGAAGGGGGTCTTGTTGACACTCTAAAAAAGACAAGATTCTGACTGGCCTGAACAATGTCTAAACTTGTTGACATTTACAAAAGACAAGTGAAAGATAGGCTGATTGGTCCGAACAATGTCTAAACTTGTTGACATTTACAAAAGACAAGCGATAGAGAAGCTGACGACCAATTCTGTACTTGTTGACATTTACAAAAGACAAGTGATAGATAAGCTGACGACCAGTTCTCACCCATCTCCGAGGGATAAGGAAGCAACTTGAACTCTACTGATCCAGTGAAGCAGACAGTAAGCCCAGATTGTCTCTAAACAGACCTCAGCAGGTCTAAGATGCTAGCACTTAGCATCACATGAGCCCAAAGGGATAGCCTTGCCTGAGAGGCTAAGATCATCTAAACTTCGCCTTGAAGCCATTCACAGCTCCGTCAGGAGCTAACGTATAACTTCGCCTGAACTGCTCAAGTTAACTCCGCAGAGAGTTAGCTTCGCTTGAAGCCACACGCACCGCGCAGAAGGGTATGCGGTAGCTTCGCCACAGACGATATCTAGCTCCGCTGAAGAGCTGTCTTCTGACTTCGCCATATGGTCCTTCCAGCTCCGCTGCGAGCTCGATGCGGGAAGCACCGCTGCGGGTTTGCTATGGTCAACCTTTGACTAATTAAATCTCCAGATGAGATCAAATCTAATCAGGATTGAGATCAAATCCAATCAAGATCAAATCTGAGATCAAATTTGGCAGTTGATTGCCATAATCTCTTGACTCTTCTAAAACGAGTAAGAGGATCAGGGAAAATCTTTCAACTATATGGAAAGGATCAAAACAGATCAAGAGGATCAACCGACCTGCTACTTCTAGCTTCGCAGAAGCTGATCCTAGCCTCGCAGCAAGGCTACTTTCCAGATTTAAACAGATTTGATTCAATCTGTTTCTATATTTTCAAGGGACAATTATACCCTTGCTCTCCCTATAAATAACCCACCAGGGGCACAAGGAGAGAGGCGCACACGAAGAGCTCCACACACGCAAGGACTTCTTCACGACTTCTCGAGAGGACGCACCGCGCGTACAAACAGAGATCTATTCTCTTGAATTCAGAGACTTTTAGAGAGCTGCTTCTCTAATCAGGGTGCTGATACCCTAATACCTTCTTCTCAAGGAATCTCCAGAACCAGGCGAGAAGGAATTCCTAAACGAAGGCGGTTTTGAGAAGTAACAAGAGGGTTCTACTAACCTTCTGTTCTTTGATTCCCCGAACCAGGCGAGAAGGGAATCTCATCGCTCGCATCGTCAAAGGGATAAAGTGGTCGCGCGCTGACCAGACTCCTATCGGCACACTTCTCCAGAATCTCTGAGGAGATCTACTTGTAATCTTCTGTATTACTTGTAATTTAGCTCCTCAACTTCTCTTTTTTGTAAGTTTTCCCCTTTGCAAATCAATGGAAAACACTAATAATACCTTACTTGCTTGATTCTAGGTCCATGGTGTGCAAATGAAGAAGAAGACCCTAAATTACCATTTAATGGTGATTAAAAGCCTACATGAATAGCCATTGACCTAAAAGAGCTGATTCGTCAAAATCAGGGGCGCAAAACTAGAAACCGGCACCAGAAGCTAACAGGGACAGAAAGGACAGCGCGCGGCTCGAAGCGCCGAGCGCCTGGCCACCCTAAGGCCGCGGAAACGCGGTCATAGCCGCGTTTTCGCGGCCATACGGCCGCGGCGCGCGCGCCGCTTCGGGCCAGGGTTTGTCCCCTGGCCCCCTGTTCCCCTGGTGGCTATAAATACCCCCTTTGGTTCCAAAGTTGAGGATATGCAAGTTTAGGGTAGTTCTCATTTTTTATTTTGTAATTTAGGGTAGTATAGTGTAGTTTTTTCTTCTTCTTCCTCCCTTGTATTTTTCATTTCTTGTAGATCTTGTATTAGGGAGAGAGAGTGGTACATGTTGGAAAGCAAGAGTGCTTGTAATAGAAGGTGACAATCTATGAAAGGTGCTCTCTTACCTTATCTTTGTTTTCTTCTCTCTAATCTCTTTTACATGTGTAGCTAGTCTTTTCTCTCATGGCAACTAACTATTAACCACCAACTTGCTAACTTCTTTTATGATAATCCACATGAATCTAATAGCCACGTTTTGGCCTTGCTCTTGCAAGAGCCATTGATGGCTCATGATGATGGATCTAACACTCTAACTTCCTAACCACTAACAAGCTAACATTACTTTACTTCATGCTTGCTCTTATCGGATTTGATGATTTAAGTGTAGCTTGCACCTGTTTGTTGAGTTGGGTTGTGATGAGTTACATATGGGTCATACTTGAATCGCTCTTGAACCAAGGACTAGTGATGGCCAATGATACACGTGAGGCAACTATCACTAAGAGGTTAGCATGTTGGTGGAGTCATTAGTAGTTAGTAGCCGTGAGTTTTCTTTCTCTTTCACTTGTTTTAGAAATATATCCAAAAATCACAAACATATTCTTTTCTATATTTCTCACTTCTTTGTGTTTCACCGTACTTCTCTTTTCATTCTTTGTTTTCTTTTCTTTTCATTCTTTCAAACTTTGAAGAACTTTTAACAAACACGTGAATCAATCGGTAAAGCTTCTATCGCCTCCCGTCCTTGTGGATTCGACTCGTTTTAGCCTCTATGCTATAACGGAAGTATCGAGGAAGCCAAAGCACATACACTTTAAATCTTGATTTCAAAACATACACTTTTTGTGCACGGTTTTCCCCCGATCAAAATCAATGCAAACTCGAATCTTCCAAATTTTCTTGGTAACAGGGACGATATAGGCTACCCAATCGGGATGTTATTCCTCCCTGATGAAGCCAGAGTCTATGAGTTTTTTGACTTCCGACTGGATTGCTTCCATTATTTTCGGACGGAACCATCGCTGCTGTTGTTTGACTGGTTTTGCATCCGAATTAATATTGAGGCGATGCATAGCCACTTGAGGATCAAGCCCGGCATATCTTCGTAGTTTCAGGCGAAAACATCTATATACTCTCGCACAAGAGATATTAGATCTTCCTTCTCAGAGGGTGATAAGCTTTCACTTATAAAGATGGGCTTAGGATTAGACTCATCTCCCAGATTGATCTAGGTGACCTTATCCTCTGTGGGTGATTCACGCTGTTCAAAGTGAATGTCCCAGAGAGTGTTTAGGTGTTTGATCCAAGGATCTGTGTCCAACTAGATCATTTCTTCATCTCCATCTTTCAGGTGACTTGTTGAAACCATGTTTACTGAAAGTTCTCTTAAGATGTTGCTGACACTGACATCTGACTCCCATGATGACATGCCTGACGAGCGGTAGTGATATAATGACCCTTCAGACTCGAGGCTGACGGGATCAGAGTTGACACATAGCCCAACCCTCTGCGAGTTCGATGATAATAATCAGGAGACTTTCCTTTTAGAACGAAGGATTGAAGCAGTGTTCTCCTTCCTTTGCCAAAGTTCAAGCCAGGACCATTCATTAAATCATACCCTATGTTTTGCATCATTTTGAGTACATTTGGCTCATAATGGGCGAATTGAGGGGGTTCATTCTCGCTTTCTGAGTCTTCGCGAGGCATTAATTCGGACTTGATCTTCCGAAAAGAATTAGTTTTTGGCCTTTGTGCCTTGCTGGGACCATGAATAATGATTCTTGTGCATCACAAACGTCTTGATACGCCGTGAGAGATGACATCACCGGTACATGCAATGATGTCAGAGCACCGATTGCCGATCAGGGGTCATTATCTACATCGGTGCCAGTATCAGACGACACTGAATCAAAGGAAGCACAGAAAAGTAAGCCAAATCTAACTCTTCATTAATATACCACTTGTCTGTGTCATCGGCGGTGTTATCAACATCGAGCTTATTAGTGCTCATTACAAGTGGACTTAATTCCCACATGCACTCTTCTTTGGCCTCTGGTTCAATATCAGCTTCATTACGAGAGTCTGGTCCATCTGGCTGTAGATTCTTGTTCGTCTCCAGAGAATTCTGGTATAGGAGAGAGTCTCTGAAATAGTTCTTTACCCCCTTAAACGGATGCCTCTCGGCAATCAACGTTCGGACTTTCCCGTCTCCATCAATATACTTCATGACTTGATGGAGAGTGGAGGGGACGATTGAGTTACGATGAATCCACGGTCGTCTCAGCAGCAAATTGTATGAAGTGTCATCGTCGGTCATATAGTACGTTACTTCAGATCTCAGATCCCCAATCTGACATTTGAGTTTGATCTTCCCCATTGGGCGCATACCGTTGGCGTTGAAACCATAGATGGTAGTCTGGGTGGCGCTCAATCGGTGGGTGGGGATCCCTAAGTGCTACATGACCCGGCGAGGCATAATGCTCAATGCGGATTCTGAATCTACCTGAATGTGGCTCACTTCAGACAATCTAATATACCCTGTGAAGTACAAGGGCCTATCATGTTTCCCCTTGACATGCATGTCGTTTGACATGAAGGTAATGCAGGGTGCATTTTAAGAGGCGTGGAGACAATCTTACTTGTTTTCCTCCTGTGGCTCAGCTGGGATCTGGGTCATGAAGACCTCAGCATCAGCTAAAGTTCTCTCAGAGCTTCTCTTGTTGACTTTGACAACCTTAGGAGCTCGTAAAGAGTGATCCTGGCCAGGATGTTGGCCAGTTGAGCCAAGATATCAAAGCGGTAAGGTGCTGAAGTTCCTTCTGCTTTGTCCTTTGGGAGAGTTTTGGAATACCGAAGCTCTTTCTACTTCTCCACAGGTTGCTTCGAGGAGGGATTGGTTGGCTCTGCAGTAGGTCCAGGCGGATTTGTCACTAACACGTTACTTTTTTAAGTATGACTGTCCCGAACATGTTTCGACCACGAATGGTGCATTCAGCTCTGCGGCAAGGATGCTCGTCTCCTCCTCCAGTCGGTTAGTGAGGGGACATCAATCTCTGCTTCCCGAGAAGAGGCACACACCACATTACAGGGCGAAGCTCTTGCTTTGCCTTTAGACTTCTTGTTGGTAACAGTAGTCCACTGTTGGCCTTCCACAAGGTCAGGATGAACCCACATAATTTCTCCATAAGGTGTAAGGATAGGTACAAGACCCTTCTCTTGCTGGTGATGCGGGTCTGTATTAATCATCCTTAGTTCCCCTTTCAGGATGGGAACTACTCCGGCTGTGTTGAGGCTGATTTTCGAACAGAAGGATGACGTCATGTTAGCCGTCACTTTCTTCTGCTCTGGACAGAGTTTGAGTACTTCCGCATCAATCAGAGCTTGAAGAATATCTTTGAAGATATAACTCTTGATGGGCGCCCCAGCATCCTATGATACAAGCAATAGTTGGGATTGTCGGTCTTGCTGACCTCCTCAAGACGTCTAGCTTCTGGAAGTTTTAATCTGTTGCTCTTGTTGAGTAACTTGAACAACAAATCGACGTGCTCGTCCTTTAAGGAGTACTACTTGTTGGCCGCAGCTAACTTGAAGAACCCACCCCTCTGGTTGGCTGAGATTTAACGGGAGATTTCGTCTCTGTTGCCAATGTGTCCTTCCTTTTTGATTGGAAAGACACTTCTGGCCCGCGCCTTGTCGACTTTTTGGGGCTGGGCTTGTTTTCTTCTGCCCTAACCCTGGCGATAATTTCTCCAGTCTGTTCATCTTGCTGGACTAATTGCTTCCAGGTGCGGCTTTCAGCAACTCCTATCTGGGTTAGGAGTGAAGTTTGCAAATTGTGGCGGCATGTTTCCACCAGGGTAGCCTGAGTCATACCGCTAGGATATCGGAGCGCCATATTCTGAATCTTTTCACAAATGTATTGATTGACTCTCCCTTTCGTTGCTTTGTTGCCAGGAGAGTTGGCATGGTAACCTTTGAGTCGTCTTCGAAGAAGCGTGTAAAAAAAACTTCTCCAAATCACCCCAGTTTTTGATGAAGTCTTCAGGGAGTTTCATGAACCATTCGAAGGCGAGTCCCTTCAGAGTACTAATGAACAAACGTGCCAATATGGCATCGTTATCTACTATATTTCCTGTTTGAGACTTGTAGTAGTAGATGTGTTGGTTCGGTGACCCTTTGCCGTCAAAGGCCTGTAAAGTCGGAGCTTTGAACTCGGAGGATATGGGACAAGATCCCATTCTGCCAGGTACGGCCGGACTACTCCTGCTTCTTGGAGGCCTTTCCGATTGGTAAGGGCTTCTAGACGCTGCTCTAATTTATTCATTCTTTTAGAATGAATACCCCCGTTCTCTGAATTGCCTCCCTCTTTAGATGAGGATTTAGACGACTCAGAGTTGGACTGCTTCTCCTCTTCTATGTGCACAGAAGATGAGTTTTCCCCTTCCTTTCGCTTGCCTTTAGGCTTTTTGAAGAAGTTTGGGCATTCGACTTCTTCTTGTCTTCGAGCAACTGTGCAAGCATCTGCTTGGGGGTATCGATAGATTCTTGTTGGGCATGAATCATATCAAATTGTTCCCTCTAGATCTGGGCTTGCTGTTTCAGCGCCTAGTCGTCTCCTCGGAGTGTTTGCCATATAGTCAAAGACTTCTTTCTCTACGGAAGAGTTTGACGCCTGGGATTCTACGATGGCAGAGTGTGATTCACTGACTTCAATGCCCCCGGCTAGGGCACTGTAATCAACTGGGGCTACCGCACCAGTCTGAGTGCGAGTATGCCGGTACACTTCTTCTGGTTCCATATCAGACACGTCATAGCTGACTGCCGGTTGTTTTTTCCTACTTCTGCTTGGCGCAGTGCTTGGACCTGCCATGTTTGCAGTGATTTCGGGGTACTCCGTGTCAAAGAAGGTTCCCCTTCTGTGAGAACGACGCCTTTTGGCTGATCGGGAGGTTGAAGTTAATGTCTGAATACTGACTGCTTGCATGTGAACTGCAGCCATATTCAGAGAGCATTGTTGTGATGAGCCATTCACAGCAATAGAGTGGAGCGATCTGATTAGCACTCCTTTTCTTTGTCAAGTAGTCTCTTAAATCTGTCAGAGGGGGATCAAAAAGACTAGCCTCGGGTTTTTGAGGGCTTTTCAGCTTTTGAGAGCCATCCCTGTGTCGCAACTCTGAAACGTGGGGTTCAAAAACACGGAACTCACGTTCTGTAGAACAGACGCGGCTATCGCGTTTTGGCTTTGAAACCCGGGCCTCCCGCCTCTGCTAAGAAGAGACGCGAACCTCGTGCTACTGATTGTCGTGTCTGGCTAACAACGCTTGAGAAACGCGGACCTTCTGAGTCCCGCATTTGGTTGCAGAGACGCGGGTCTCGTGTCTTTAGGGAGAGGCATGAACCTCGCGCCGCTGAACGTCGCATTTGGGAAGGGAAGCCTCAGAAGCGCAAGCCTTTTGAGCTTCGCGTTTAGGTCTCCAAACGCGGACTTCGCACGTCTGATGTAATTCAGAAGAGACGAGGGTCTGAGCTTCGCGTTCTGTATCTACTGGATAGATAGTTGTTCCAGCTTCTTGCATCTGTAATTGACGCGCGCGTCGCCTCTGTCGATGTTTAGCGTTTCGGTTACGCCATACGAGTTGTTGGGAATCCCTGGTAACCTGGAACTGAGGAAGAGGTCAGGCGTGAGCGGGCTGAACATCACCAACGTTGACCTCGCGAATCTTGTGGGAAATGTTGATGCGGGACTTACGTGTGATAAATCCGGCCACGATGTTCTCTGCGCAGACCTCATTCAGGGACGCCTTTGGAGGGACCTAAGAGCGGATCTCTCGAGGAGACTTTGCGGAAGTGTGCGCCCTAGGGCTCTTAGAGCCGGAAGAGAGAAACTCTTCATACTTTGCCTGATCGACTTCTACGACAAGAGATTCGATCACCTTTCCATGCGGGTGACGTCACCTTGCGCTACATCTCCAATAAAATCTCAAAAAGTTTTGAGGCAAAAACAAACTTGTACTCAGTAAGTTGTTAGAAGAGTTGAACTTTTAAATGTTTCTTAGCTAAAAGCTCTGATCAAGATTCAACACTTAGCGACCAGAAATTTTTTTTCCGACCCTCTTCAGTAACAAACTGAGCTATTTATAGGGGTTTCAGGGGGTAAAACTGTCCCCTAAAAACCCTCCATAATGGGGTTAACTCCCATATTACATAGGCAGTAATTGACCCAGTAATGAGGGCAGTTATAACCGAGACGCAGGGTTATTTTGTAGTCGAAACGCGGGCTTTGAGCCCCGCGTTTAGTCGTTAAGGTAACGCGTTGGTTGAAACGCGAGCTTCAAGGTCTGCGTCAAGTTTTATGTGAGACGCGGGCCTCTGGCTCTGCGTCTTGGTCGTTGCAGTGAATTGGAGATGCGGGTTTCGCCCTTGCGTCTTGGTATTGCAATGACGCTGAGGCGCGGCTTTCAAGCTCTGCGTCTTTGATTATTGCAATGAATAGAGACGCAGGTTTCGAACCTAGTGTCTTGGGTTGCGCTAGTGACTATGGTTAGCCTTGCGTCTGGAGTTTGGACTCTACTTTTTGATGACTTGTCCTCAGTGAGTTTTGGACAGTCTACACCAGAGCTCGGTGGTTGACCGGTCGATCGATGTGCACAAGGACGTGCCGAGGCCTTGCCCATAAGGTCTGTCACCGGGCAATCGACCCTGTAACTACCCAACTCTCGGGTAGCGCCAGTCGATCGGGCGGTTCAACTGACAACTAAGTGCCTTTAGGCTCGGTCGACCGGAAGGCAAGTTTGCCCGGGCGGTCGACCGGTGCTTCAACAGTCAGAAATATGACCGTTGGACGGTCGACCGGCTGGTCGACCGGAAGATCAAAACTGACATTTTCTGGACCCCAACGCTATATCTTGAGAGCCTATAAATAGGGGTTCTCTCAAACTGTTTTCACTAAGATTTTTAAGAGATTTTTTTCCAATCTTTTCAGTGTTTTGCAGCAAGTTCAAAAAGAGTTTTTAAGCCTAAAGTTATCTTTTATTTGTTTTCAAAGTGTTGGAGAAGTCAAAAAAGAGAGTCTTTGAAAATTAGTTTTAATCTTTCTTTACAAATCTATTTAGTGTTTTTCCAAGTATTTTTCTTTATTATTCTCTTTTCAAATACTTTGTTTTTCTCACACTTGAGCTATCATCTCTAATCCTATCTATAGGATCTTGTTTTTTTGTGAGAAAAATATTTGTGATCTATTGTGATCACCAAATGGTGTTTGTGATCATTGGATCGCTAAGATTGTAATCTTTTCTTTGCTTTGGCTTTGTGCCTATCCCTCTTGTGTAGAGGTGATTGTTTTTAAGTTTTAGCTTTGTACCTATCCCTCTTGTGTAGAGATGATTGTGCTTTGGCTTTTGCCTATCCCTCTTGTGTAGAGGTGATTGTATTTGAGATTGGAGTAGTGTACTCCAATTGTAGAGTTGTAATTCCTCAGTGGAGGTCCCTTTGTGGAAGGTCTTATGTGGATATAGTGGAAATCCTTCTGTGTGAAGGCATGGACATCGAGCAGTGGCTCGAACCTTGAAACATATCTTGTTATTTGCATTTGATCCACTATCTCTAAACTCTCTCTCTTATATCTTGCATTACTTTATATTGCACATATCCATATGCTAGATATAATTTGTGTGTATCCACACTTGTGTTGAACCAAGAGAGCCTTATATATCACCTCAACTCTTAATTTCGAGACATCTAGAGGAGTAATTCCAGAGACCTTCACGGGAATTCGGGCTCACTCTTGATTACACATAGTGTGTTGCAATTGAGATTTAAATTCTGCATCATTTGTCTTTAGACTAACTAGTTCACCTATTCACCCCCCTCTAGGTGTATTTCATAAACTGCTTCCTTAATGGTAACAAGATATTCAAGGGAGCTTGTGTTTAAAATGTTTGCTAGATTTAAGTGCTCAAATCAGCGAGCACAATAGTTCTACCAGAAATAACATGCTTATTATGAATCACTGAAAATCTATGAAAAGCATTCTGAGAAATAAAGGGTTAGAGGATAGTTCAAGTTGTTTACCCTTCTCAAATCTGGCCCTTTTTGACATGGTGAAGATGATAACAAGGTTTTGCATGAAATTTGAAAGATTTCTAGAAAAACTATGAAATCAAGAAGATTTTGAGAGATAAGAGATTATATTTTGAAAAACCCAAAAATTCTCCTCGAAATCAAACAGATCTGAAGTGTTGAGGAGAGATCCAATCAATTTTAAGGTTTAATTAGAGATTTGAAGTGATTTGGGAGGATTTGAGGGAAGAAAATAGGGAGGAGAAAGAGGGGTTCTGTGGAGATGAAAAAAATGAGAGAGAGATAGAGTTTTAGGGTTTTTAAAACGAGCAAAACAGCACCAGATCCGACTCTTGGTCGACCGCCCGTCGATCAGGGTCTAACCGAGAGCAACTCTGTTACAGTCGGTCGACCGGCTTTAGGCCAAAATAATTTTTTGTATATCAGATTACTTCGGTCGACCACCCGGTTGACCGACCTATTCCAGGTCAACTCGGTCGACCGACCGGTCGACAGAGACAACCCTAAAAACAGTTTTAAAAGGTAGAAATTTAGGGCTTTGAAAATTATTTTTACTTGTATATTTTTATAC